>CEMT01385779.1:7631-25506 GCA_900068985.1 Pterula multifida
CAAAAAATTGGCTTGCAAGGGCCAATAAGGCTTGATTCCTTACAAGAGTCAGCGCAAAGTTCCTACATAGGTACTGTATAATTTGCACTCGCGCCCTCAGTCCCAAAAACGACGTGCGCAACTACATAAATGCGTCATGTACATACATGATCATCACCTTAGACTCTTTAAGGTGCATTGCTGTATTACAGATAGTTCTACTCGCCCGAGCAAGTGTTATCTGGTTTTTCACGGGGAAACTTTGAAAGTACTATATCGGAACAATCTGCATGTCAATTTTACGTACTTATTATAAAATACCTTACAAGTCCCATACACGGCTCCTTGCAATTGAATTTGGCTTTCTAGCTGAACGTTTCCTTGTAAGGATCGGCCCTAGCACAGCAAAAAGCAGTTCCGACACATGCATTCCAGTTTTCTTTGTAAGTAATGGGTGCGGAGTTTTAAATCCCCTTACAGCCTTGAGCTCGCCTAGTCGGGGTTATAATCATAGCTGATGTGGGAGGTCGCCCCATTATCTAGAGCGTCGTTGGATGAAGGTGCTTTGCGTTGTTGTGTCCGAGCCCATAAATTTCGGGGGAAACCATAACCACAAGACAGCAACCTTTGCTGGCATGTTCGTCTTGATGCATATTATGCACAGTGATTGAATTCCTTCTGGGTTTTTGCCATTGCCGCAGAGCACAAGGGGTTATCAAAGAAAGGGCAGTCTTTTTTTCCCGTTTTTCATGGTACTGTACATCACGCCCATTGTCGGATGGTGATGTATTTCATCACCGAACCTTGAACTTATTTATCGGTGAGCTCTCCATTAATCATTGATCCATTGACAACATTCTCTCCAATTACTCGAACGGGCTGGTTACACCGTTTGTGAGTAATAGGACTTCGTCACATCGGTATATATGATCGAAATATTTTAATTATCGGAGGCGAGTATCCACTGCAGTAGCATCACTCACAACAACTCTGAGAAGGGAAAGGCATTATGAAGCCTGTTCACTGATGTATGGAACAGTTTGATCGGAAGACTGCAGTGGTTGGTACTCATGTACATACTCACGTGCGAATGCTTTCGTTGTTCTCTATCTGCGCCTAAGCTCAAGTAAAATGTGTCCTCAATCAATGGAGTATCCATCAAGTTTAATTCCAAGTAGCAGGGAATAATGTATCGATACGATACGATACGATGCCCCCCGAGATTCCTTTGCATGGGGGTTGCTGCTGCTGCTGTCGTTACAGCGATGATGGAAAGAGCCCCATCTTTCTCATTCTCCCTTCCAACAATATTGACCACACTAACCAAATAACAAAACGGGTGACAATACCTCTGAAGATTCCGATCTAACTGGTCATTGGTACAAGCGCTATTGGGACAACATTGTCAAGGGCTTCATTGAAATTGGGATGTTTGTGAAGCGCTTCAAATCAATAGGATATTGTCGAGCGCTTGCGTTTATACCGAAGGCGACAACCCTACATCGTAAATCGCACGACGAGAATGATCAAGTTGGGAACGACAAGACACGATCGAGCCATCTGAGGTATTAGTCCAATACAGAGATTGTGATCACCCCCTCCCCTCATTACCCGAAGTGTGGTAGCTCTTCTCGTTCAACAGCACCAAAAAATCAGTATTGTCACACCTTGATTCAGTTCCCAAGGCGACAGATAAGTACAAGTTCTCTCTCCCCATTCACTCTGAGGTTGGCGTGGATAAACTGAGCTGACGAGATAGACTGAGTGATGTTGGTGGGTATTTGATTCAGATGTGCATACAAGGGCAAATGTCAGACTTGAACTAGCCTGTGTTGAAATACTCTACATGGATGATGAACCGACAGCATAGTATGTGAAGATACGTCGAAGGTGGTGGAGCAGGCTAGAGAGTGCACTTCTCCCACAGTCAGTCAAACATAAGATCATTGTAGTAACGGTGATCACATTGCACAACGCTACTTTGGTTTTACCCTGACCACTGGTGCAGACGTCTGCTGCCAGCTCTTCATCCTTGTCATTGGTTGGATAGACCACTTTCAAACTCGATAAGAAGACCTCCCTAGTGCAGAAAATTCACGCTTTTTCCGCGGTTTATTCACTGCTATCTGCTCGATTCGAATAAATGAGAACAAAGTAGGCGTTCGCCGTGCAGAATCTCAGCAACCACAAAAACTGACCGAATAACACTGGAAGAAAACGTCACAGATACACAGTACAACCTGCATTTCATCTCACAAACACGGCTTTCTACTATCTACTCCTGTTTCTACCTCGACTGTGAACACGATGCCCAGTTCTGTGGACGCTATCGCCTCGTGTACCATATAATGGGCTAGTAGGACCTACACACGATACTTCATCTCCAAAATAATCACCAGTATACGGTACGACTGGATCTTGAGCACTCATGTTGCTTGGCAAAAAGCTATGTTGTCGTGGCAGCGCCCATCCTACTGCGGAATGAGGACCACCAGTGCTGGATTCTTCAAAGGGAGGCGGAGACCCGGAGTGGTGGTCATGGCTAGAGAGGTATTCTTCGTCAGACGACATGGCGGGCATCCTCGTGTCAGGAAGAGCTATCATCCTGAGCTCATTGAGTGGGCTCAGTCTATGGATCGGAACTGTCGCCTCCGATGAGGAGAACAAAAGAGTGTGGTCGTTGCGTTCATGATTGTAACTTGGTGGCCAGGTTGTCACGGTGTTCAGTACTGCGATGTTGTAGGGAGGAGGCGGCATGGGTGTGTTCATCGACCACGCAGGTTGGCCTACAACTAGAGACCCTGAATCAGGGAGGATCAGCGGATTTGGACAAGGTTCACTTCCTGTTAGGGGATATACTAGGAGATGGGCGTTGTAGCTTGGCGGCGGTTCGGAATCCCAGGTGCTAGGATAATTTGGGATGTGGCTGGGATTGTGAATGGTGGACGACGAAGGTGGAAATGGGGCTTGCGTCCATGGACTGTTTGGTTCTACGCGGTTAGGGTAAACTTGTTCTTGATTATTACGACGGCTCTGACTCCGAGACACTTGCAGAATTATTAGCCAATCGCTCCCTAGCAGGAGGTCAAGTTCATGGTGCTCACTCTTCGTTGGCTTTGATCAAGATGATTCGTTTGTTCCGGCTTAGCTCTTTGCTCGAAAGAGATGGCTACTAGGTTAACAAAGGGTGCCTAGGAAAACATCATCGTTGGACACGGATGACGAAGGAACATCAAATGGGAGATTACATCGGTCAGATCCTAAATATTATTGATAGCCAGGGCACTCACAGGTTCTGGATAACTTTTGACAAACAGGTATTCCAGCGAGATGATATGAAGCGAGACGTGCAGGGGAGGAAGCTTTGGAAATCTCAAAGTGAACGTCGACCTGGTACTTCGTCAGATTGTCCTAGGAGCAAGAGTCAGGATTCCTCTCCCAGATTCTGAACTTTGTATGCCATCTATATATGTGTGAGTCTAAATGCCTCGCGTTTGTTTCATCCTACACATCTATTGCCTCGCGTTTATATGTTACTTGCCAGGTTGACTGCCTCGCTTCTGTTTTATCATTCGCAATCTTGCAGATGATTGATTGTTCGCGCGGCTCAACATGATTATATAATTCATTCTCACGCTGAACATACACAATTCGTTCAAGACCCCATTCATCCGCACGCTCAAGACTTAGAACATGATTATCTAATTCATTCGCACGCTCAACAATCCGCACCAGACTCAATGTGTGATCAATATATTCACACGCTCTCAGCTGATTAAGTAATTTATTCGCACGCTCAAACCTTATAAGCACGTTCAGTGGAAGACACTACATGATGCATGATGCGTGGATAGCCAGATGAAACTTGATAACCTGTCGTGGTTCTGGTTCTGACTATCCAAGGATAGGTAGGTATGACCCAATATCAATCCATTTGAGCTAACCAATAGTTATGGGTAGCCGCTCAGCTGATACTGGAGAACACGCTGATACCGGAGAACACGACATAGCAACTTATTGGAAGGAAATGGTCATAAACGAGCACGAACTTCAGAGATCTGGTAGTGCGTCTGTCAGACTAATAATACCACAGTGCTGCACCCGGAATCATCAGTCGAGAAATTAACTACCACGAGGTGTGGATGGCGTGGCAATAACTGGGTTTGCACACCAACCATTAATTACTGTCTACTTCGAGCCGCATCCTTGTTTACTCGTGGGCTTCATCTGCATGATACGAACAAACCATGAGTTTTCTTTTGGAGCGCACACTCAGACTGTTAAAAACACCGAAACGACAATAATATCATTTTGGACCTACCGATATCATTTCTTAATTTATCTGAAGGTGTCTTTCACTTGTCGAGGTTTGCAGCTACATAGTTTTTCTGTTCTTTTCGATGGCTGGTTCAATTTAAAGACACACTTCAGCAGAAACCTCCTGGTTGCCTATTCAGGCTGGTGGAGAGACGATGCTTCGGAAAAGATCAGGTGGAAGGGAAAAGGGTTGGCAGTGTTACATCCTCCGGATCAGTGGTCCGCTGCTCGGCCGCGGCCGATTGTACTCACTAGGAAACCGAATGACCAAAACTGGATTCCAGGCCTGAAACTATATTTGAGTACGTCCTACTTGCATCAATTTGTGGAAGAATATCTATTTGGTGTTTCCCTATCTCTGGGGAGTGTTTGGACTCGGAGTCTGGACGTGTGGTCGCGTTCCTGCTTCCCACGTTGTTCCTAGTGGTTCGGAGATGGTAAGCTTAAAGCTTAAACTTTTTAAGCGTTCTGGTACTAGTCCATCGCTGTGCTCAAATTGTCCTGTTCCACCATATACGAGAAACAGGTTTCATGACCCGCAAGTAGTACGGAGTCCAGTTCGTTTTGGCAGTGAGGCACTTTGATCCAGTCACTTGAATGTCAAGATTAATATATCAGGGCGCTGATCACAGCCCTTTGACGACAGGTCAGTTGAGACTTTACCCAACCTCAATAATATCCACTTGTCTCCCAACAGCATTTCAGGATGAAAGATGGTCGATGAAACCCAAGTGAAAGGACACTGATGCGTTCGTGTCTGGCTACAGGTCACAGCGCTACGCATAGCCAATCAGCAGTGGGGAACGTAAACTGCTGGTCCCATAATCGAACAGAGGTTAACAAGTCGAATAACGAGCCAAAGATGAGGAACTGAAAGCTCGGCTCAGTCAAGGACCCTTAAGATACTGCTACTCGGAGCAGGTACAGAGCGGTGAGCAAAATTATGGGCGAATGATCTGTGATTTAACATTCCAATTGCCTCAAGGGATCCAACGATATGTATCATCGACTACATCCAAATCAAGCCAAATACGTTAGACACTGTGGTAGCGGAACGTAAATGTTTATAAAGACCTCGATACGATGCTGGTTTCAACCATCGCTTTCCTGCAATCCTCTACATCTCTAGCTCTAGCTATCTACCCAATTTCGACCGCTCTCCAGACCATGCCTAGGTGTACCTCTGCTTGTGAACAATGCCGCGCCTCCAAGAGAAGGGTGAGCTTTTTGTTGCCACTCCGGTGTTGCCCAGAGTGTTAACAATTGACATTTCAGTGCCAAGTCTTCGACAACGACCATGGATGTCATAGATGCGTCAGGCAAGGGATTCAGTGCTCCTACCTATCGGAGGCGCTGCCTGTAGAGCCTATCCGAATCACCACCCTCGAGCCAAGTCGTCACCCTTGTTATGCATGCACCTACAATCGATGGCAGGTAAGTAGCGTGTTTTATCGCTTCGCCAGGACCTGAAATTGGATTGATTGTGTTAATCAGTGCGATGGCAATTATCCTTGTGCAGCATGTTCTGCAATGGGTTACAGTTGTGAATATTGGCAGTGATGTAATTTTGTGAGAACTACTTTACCGGAGAGACCCCAGCCACACTCGTATCAATGCACCCAATCCTATTTCAATCCTCTTTGCTAGACTTTGTAGACACCTCTTTCACCTATTTATTGAACCACTACTCTGTGGCCGCCTATTTATTTACATAGTATTTGCACTCTACCATCGTTTGTACGTCAATATTGTATGCTCTATATTTTTGCCTGTAAAGAATTTATCGTAGACACCTTTATAACTTGATAAGCTAGTGCGCGTGTCAGGGGAGTGACTACTTGACAGATTCCCATGCTTACAACGTCGTCAATCCTGGCGTCCGCCTCATTGATTATCAATAACATTTCACGTTGTCTGTATGTCCTTGCTTTTTTGTATTAGCCATTGAGAGCTATAACGCTCTTGCATGTCCTTTGCCTTTTCATCTCTTTTTCATTTGTTTCTCTCTATCATATAGAAAATCTGAGCACGTTTTCGTTTCAATAAAATCGCGTTGGCCAACTCGCTCTATTGATCCCTGGGTTCGTCGCTTATCAACCTTTTTCATCGACGTCTTACGACGTAAACCGTACAACCATCCATACCGAACTCGTTTATCTCTAGTACTAACCGTAACCGTACCGCCCCTCCTTACTTTACCATCAGAACTTCCACCTTCTTTGTCAACCTCATCAACTCCCATCATCACCCTCGTACCTTTCTTCTTCTTTTTCTCTTACACCTTCGTATTCAAACGTCCTTTTCTCTCACGCATTCAAACCTATCTTTAATTGTTTTTTTGTCATGGCTGCGCTTATTTTCCTGCGAACTTTCATAAAAGAATTGGATGCATACACAGGCTCTCAACAATTCCCCTGCACCCAATTGTCCCTGCACTGTAACCAATAGATGTCCTCCACAGAAAAAGGAGACCACTGTACTAGTCATTCTCTAGTCCTATTCCCGTTCCCTTCGTATCTACGAACACTGCCCCGGTTCCACCCTCGAATAACATCGAATCAGACGGCGATAAGAGATTATGAACACACCTATGATTAATCCACGCGTTTATAATAACTCTTGCTTCGCCAAAGTTGAGATGCCACAGCGCACTGTCGGTTTTCCAGCCCTCACAGACCGATTGGTTTCCCTTGAGGTTCTTCACAAGATGAAGGGCTGGTTGAGCGACTTTATTCATGAAATAGATATCAACCGTAATGTAAAACTAGCTTTCACTCGTAACCAGGCCATCTCGGCGAGTGGAATTGAGAATTTGAAGTTAGTGAAAAGTAAGTAGGATGTCACATGACACGGCAGCTCCTTTGCATCCCAGTCCCCTCTTCAAGACGAGGATCTTATTAGTTCTATTGCGAGGGTCGATGACAGCCCGGAAGCAGCCATAGAATTGAGCATTATCTCTGGGGTTTTTAAGCCTCCTAGTATCGACGCTTGGATTAGGGCGGTGGAGGACTTGGAGCGTGACGTCAACAAGCAATGGCTACGGAAATGATACGTGGCACCGTTTTCATGATGACTCAAGCAAATACCTCGAATCGTGCCCTTCACTACACCACCTCGATTCATGTACTCTCCTCAGCCTCCTAATCTCCTTGCTTTTCGGAACGTTTTAGCTCTGAAAATCCCCCGTAAAATCATGCTATCACAGTCCTGATGTTCAATTTTAATAAATGTTGACCGAAAAACGCGCATTCGCGACCAAAAAGCAGAAGGACGTGTAACGAACGTCTTTAGCTCCCCAGTCTTCTTCAGTAATGGAAGGATATAGCTATTCCTCCTGAATGCATACCTCATCACTGAGGAATCGACGTGACTAAGTGAAGTCATTGTGTAGAAAAACTTTTCGAAAGGTGCTGTAGCGACTTCATGCCGATACTCTAGATGAACCCTGTGCCATGTATTCTACTTCGTGGTTTATTTATCAAATCCGAGCAACACTGGTACTGCGGGTGGCGGTGAGTATCGCACGGCTTCAGTGCCTTTCATCACAGTTGTTCTTCAGTGCTAGCATGCTGCTTGAACATCAGACTTGGCTTTTTCCCCATCAAGCATGCGCAGTGGCTCAGTTCCCTCTCCATAATTTGTAACCAAGCGTAGTGTATAGCACGGGATAGCCCTTAGGATTAATGAGGAGGGAATCAAAGGGCAATGCTGTTCAAAAGATGGATTTGCGGGTCTCAAACAGCTTGATATATAGTAGGTAGCAAGACCGATTTTGTCGCAATCACATTCAACAGTGGAACTTACTATTCAAGTAAACCTCTCCCCATCTGTGTTTTCCAAAAGCGGATCAGTCGTGAGGAAGGTAAGCAGTACTATCGTCTCATCATGCATAGGATGCACTACCAAAGCATGTACATCATAAAATTGTGAAGAGCAGGGGATTATAAAAAGGGCTTCCTTTAAATAAAGCACTCATAATCATTCAGCCTTGCATTCCTCCTTCCTTGCTACATATTGACCTTTTTAATCAGGATACAACATCATTATGCCTAAGAGTACGGAAGCCTGTTTCCAGTGCCGTTTAGCAAAGCACAAGGTACGCTGCCTCATGTATCTAGAGGTCCCATTACTCATCGATAATGATAAACATTAGTGTATTATTTACGACACCGAAACTGCATGCCATCGTTGCCTCAGGAAGGACTTAAAGTGTATCTTCGAGACTGCTCCACCCCCAGCTATTCCAATTACAACGAGTGCCACAATGGTTAGCATAGTGCTAGGAACTGTCTTGATGTCAATTTTGATCGCTCTTTTCCTAGGGTTATTACTCTTGCAACGCATGCAGTCAAAGGGGGCTACAGGTACATTGACTCATCATTCCTGGGAGCTTTATTGACTGGTTTACTATTCTGATAGTGCAGCGGTGGGAATCCGTGCTATCAGTGCTACTACTCGCAGCTCCAATGTCCAGGGAGCCAACTACTCAATTATGTGGATCCAGGGATGACGAACGAAGGGTATTATTCAGCCAGTGGAGTTCTGAGTCAAACACCAGCTCACGTCGGTTACTATTCACATGAAAATCAGCCCAATGTTCATTCGGGCTATTCGTCCTATCAATCAAGCCCATATGGTTACCGACCGTGATTGTCTACGATCAGTTGTTTGTGCATTGATCATCCTACAGCTGACACTGCAGTTGGACAACAGTCAATACGGCTCTCTGTCTTTGCATGAACATGATAAATCCTTAGAGTACTATCTTGTATACAACAACTAATCTTAATTAACTTATATTGGTGGAACCAGCCCACATTTTGATGAGCCTGAGCCGCAACTTCAGCGATTAGGAAAAGTAATGAATTGGGACTTAGTCCCTTTTGAACCTAGACATACAATGACTCGATGTGATTCGGTCGTTTCACACATGCGTTTCACGGCTGCTGCGTATTTTGTAGCTGAACCATCATCGATGGCCATGTTAGAGATGAGATAATGGCTGAAGCGCTGATGAATTGATAACTTACCCCATCAGCCGCCATAAGATTTCAATCAGGCATTCAATGGTGTTTCCGGGACACTGAGAAGACACAAAGTACATTCTTCACTTTTAGTGGTCCCTGATTTCCAAGGGACTTACTGAGTATTCCCTGACTTTGACCTAGGATCCCAGGATCAACGAGAACTTCAATCGGTGTACTTATTGATATTATTATAGATGGGACTTGAAGTGAAAGCTCATGTTGCTGTCCCGGAATTATGATACGATATCATAACAATAACCCCTTGAATCGCTAATTACCTGAATTTCAGTCCAGCCAGTAAAAGTAATGTTACTGCCTGTCGTAACGTGAATATCCATGATCTCTAGAGGGATAGCACATCGGAATAGTAGCCTAGATAGATCCGATTGCCTGTTTAAGACCTCAATTATCAATCGGATATCAACGAGGATCACGTTTAGAGCCTCCGAGCCTGTCATTCGAGGTTGCTTATTCCCCGAACTCCACGATGACATCACGAGAGATGTTTCAGATTGTTTGAGCGCGAAGTTCAGCTTAGTCGTTGATAGCTGAGATTATATCAAGCTCCGCTGCCATCCAAGAGTGGAACATCATGCACATCCTATACCAGTGACCACTGGTAAAGTGTGAAGCCATGGATTGCTGAGCGTAGTGGTGCCTGTAAGATATAGCTGCCACTGATCATTGGCCCTGGAGATGGAGACATCTTGAGCCTTGAGCTCACAAGTAAATTGAACTCCGTCAGCTGTTTTGATCGCAGGAATCGATTAGAACAAGGGGCATAGCCTACTCCAGCGCTGCATTTAGTTGGTTAATGCCGTGATCTACAGCATCGCCAATCATACCTTAAAGGACCAACAACATGGAAGATCCGAGTCAAGGGCGAGTTTGAGCTCTCATAAAACATCATCATTCGGACTAAAACAAGTGATTCAAGCATCACCACCGCTCAGACACTATGGAATATTGGTGACGCATGATGAACAATGAAATGCGATGTTGGGCTCATCACAATGTTGAGGTAACTGACCATTCCTTCTTAGCAAGTCCGTAAACACGGATGCCAGGGTTGAGAAAACACACCTAGAATCGCTGACTCGGATATATGCAGTGCTCTAAATGTTCTCCGCTGTCATTCTGAAACCTTCGGTAAGTGAATAGGCCACTTGCTACGGTGAATAAATACCCGAATGCCGTGACCGTGCTCGTCCAAGGTCCAAGGCTGAGCAAACAGACATGAATCACTTACGCGCTTTCCAATACATATGTCAGTTAAACCTAGCTTCTCGTTCACGGCAAGTCAAAATCCAAAATATCTAACTGTGTCTACCCATGAGCGGAAGGTGGTAAGGGGTATGTCGGTTATTTCTTTCGAGCAGGAATGGACTGGCAAGATGAAGCTCTGGGTTGAGTGACTTAGAGTGCATGTGACCCAAGATCACGAGTCTGATGTATTGATGCGCCATCAATATCCGGAACTACTAAGCGGCACACTGGAGCGCCACCACATTTGCCAGTGGCACACTACGAGGTGTATTCGATAAAGCAATTTAATAAGCAGTTCCAGTATAGTGTAAACTTAAGTCTTACACTGATAAGAATTTTATGAGGGAAAAAATTCATGTACAAGGTAACGCCCTCAATTTGTCAAGACCATTTAAACAAGAAACAACGGGTTTTGAATGAAGACATCTCGAAGATATATGACGACACGGATATTGAGAAGAATGCGGGTGTGCATGAATAACAGCGAGAGCATTTAATCACATATAGCCAGTTGATATCGGAGCAGAATTGTACTATACTGCACATAGCCAAGGTACAAGGTTGGTACTACTGGGCTCTAGGGTAGGCACAGTAATGACCTACATGCTGACAAGTGAAACAAGGATAACCTCCATCACACTACGAAATATAAACTATCATCGTTCACCGGATAAAGAAGGTGGTGGGAGACTAACCTGCCATTGGTTCTGAGTGCATGAGTAACATGAGGGTGAAGCGGAGGCGGGAGTGGTGACATGAGTGGCTGCCTGTTGCGTTCCAGAAATCTCATAAGAGCACCGTTGCATTCCAGAAATCTCATAAGAGCACTGTTGCGTTCCATAAATCTCATAAGAGCACCGTTTTCCTCCTCTGAGGCAGCTGTGGCATGAAATTTCATTGGGGAGGACCCTACACTGAAACGGCTCATTTCAATGCACTCAACGTTATGAGAAAACCCTTCAGAAAATTTACCTTCTTCTTGGAAGTACGACATCGCTCACAAGCCATTGAGAAGAAGATGGTTGGACGTTTGTAAGGAGATGTAGTGGAAAGAGTAATCCCTTCGTGCAGAAGTAATGAATAGACACCTATATCAACTTTCCTTTTATACGTATCCATAGATCCTATAACCAGCTATACCAGGGAAATTTATATCTGTTGAATGATAGGAATTCAGTGATATATGTCGGTTGTAATTTCCAGTGGCACAGATTCCACCGTAATTAGGCACTCGGGGTATAGTACCGAGTCTCACGGCGAAGAAAATACAATGTTCTGGGGGTATCGGGCAGCTCTCAATGTCATTTGACGTGTAGGAGATGGCACTTGAACACCAGAGTACATACGATTCCATCTGTGCGTTTATCCCATCAGACAAGATTGTAAATGGAAATATGGATGGGGCGTACGGTGATGGGCTGCCCCGGCACCGAATGAATGATCACGGAGGCAACCTCATTGAAAGCATATAGCTAACAGTACAGTTGTCAAAATATTGTTCCTGGTAGATACGGGTCCCTCTATGATGGGTTCCTCGAGCACTGCCTGAATTTTGAAGATACTACTACCCTGCTTGTACCCGTAGTTTAGAGAGGGATTTACGTAGAGCTATCGTACCCAGACAGCTGTCAACCCTGTAGACGTCATACTGACATGAACTAGATTATAAGTATTATCGCACGTTGACATTCCACCATCAATGGCGTTCTATCCAGGCCCTCGTAGGGGGAGTACACTATGTAATATCGGTAAATGCGGCGGATTTACAACAACTCTTATTCAAGTCACTAAACTCGTAGGGTTGGCATAGCCCAGAATAAACCAGCACCTGTACTGGGGTTGTAAGGGATCGCCGGCTTCCATCATTTACATCAGCAGATTTTGCACCTAATCACTGTGGCCCTGTCAACATACAATAGCTCTATATTAAAGTGGTTGCATACATGTATAGAACACTTAAGGACCTACAAGGATACTCAGTTCATGTTTCCTGCCTATACCACCTGTTAAGGTTATTCGTCGTCGCCGCTTATCGCCGGCACCTTGCGCACCTTTGCGGTGAAGATTCTTATTGGGGGGGACGGGGAGCTAAAGGGAGTCTGGTTCTTAGATAACGCTTTCCACAAACTCATGCACATGTATGTCGCCTTGTTACGAGCAATATTCCCTGATTGATCTACTGATTCCTCCCAAGTCTTGGGGTGAGAACTTACAATCATTGCTAGTTGGCAATGTGCAACTAGCCAGCCAGTTAATGGCAAATTTATAGTCGTGTGTTCCTTAAAGGCAGGTGTTCAAGTTTATTGTGTTCAGTTTTTTTACAAAGCGTGCAACTCTCAGTACTAGTAGACAAGCATTCCTACAATTTGCAAATGACGGGGTTCACTAAATAAATACAGGTCACAATCAGAGTTCAGGGTTCCGCGAAACCATGACAGTCTGAAATATCTCTAGATGCAACTATCCTGCTCATGATTCTGTTTCCTCCTGGAGCCCGAATCAGTCTTCGAACTATCCTCGTCGTCCAACTTGATTACAGTGGCATAACTCGGTGGAGGATCCGACAATGGCCTGAAAAACACTGCTGATCCATTGTCTCTCTCTGTCAACTGGCCTCTTTCATGCACATGTCTCACATCTTCGACTTCGTCTTCCTCTCTGATAGAGCCCAGCAGCCGCCTTGCCTCGGGGTGTCGATCGTCATCGTCAGTATCCTCCTCATATAATAGCGGGTGGTCCAAGGGCAACCCAAGTTCTCTTTCTTGTTGTTTGACTCTCTTGTTGTTTCGTCTACGGACGTGAAGGAACAGAAGGTTAAGGAATGCGATGAGAGATATGAGCATGATCAGAGTGAATGTAGGACGGGAGAAGCCTAGAATATTGGTACTCGGATGTTTTCGAATACTATCGCATGGGCATAGTTTTAATCAGGTAAGATAACTTGGAGATACCTTCTAGAAAAGCAGTCAAGTAGAAGCGGCTTACATAAAGGCATCGACTTCAAGGACACCGCCCTTGGGTCCCGGGGCGTAATTCAGAATTTTGATGCTGTGCTCCGTGGAATCCAACCCTTCCTTGGCAAACTGTATCACTTGAGGGGCACCCCCATGATCAGCAATACAACATGATCCATCGATCATCTTGACTTTCCCATCCAAAACGACTTTGAATGTTCCATGGTCCCAGCCCTCTGCTCCAAGGAACGCGATTCCAGATCCTGCCAAACACAATTTCATGTTGAGGACCTTCAAGGGAATAGATGGATGATAGAAATAATGCGGACCGTTGAATTTGAGTTCTACCCACTCGTTCATCTTCCTTGTTCGCTGTATAGCACCGCCGTGGTAGATCTGGTGGAAGTTCCGAGTCCAATGCTCAGAATACACCAATCTAGGATCATTCTCCCGGATAACTTCCTGATTTCTGTCGACTTGCATCAGTAGTAGTCGGATAAGACACAAAAGTGCTCGAGAAGGAGGAAGAGAGGAAGAGAGGGCGGGAAATAAATGGGTGGTTGGTAAGTAAGCTTAAGCTGGCAATCTGGGCTATGTATACTAGTACTACTCTACAGTATTCAAAGTTTAGCGCTGCCATCACAACAACGTATCATAGGCACAAGATACATCATATCGCTAGGTCCGAATATAGCATGAGCCCCTCGGCTTGCAAATCGGCATGATGCATGTCGTTGATCAATCCGATAACGGGATGTTGGTGGACTTTGGCGGTGGGCGTCGACAGGAATCAAGCCAGCGGCTGGTGCTCGGCAGTCCGACGAGGTTGGAACTTAAGACGCAGGTTGAGCTTGCACTGTTTCTAGGGCTATGGCTAGATTTGCTCGTGCATTCTTGTGTTCGTACATACATGATGCCTGGGCGTTGGAGAAGGTGGCCCATCAGCTTGCTGAACCACCCGCGTAGACGACAGAAGGCAATGCTCGATAAACACAAATCACACTCTCACACCGCAAAACAGTGGACGTTCCAACACGAATGATTCGGGCTTGGGGCGCACGATGATAGAGAAATACCTAGCAACTGAAATCGAGTTTGATACCAATATTATTCCGTCAAGCACTAGGAAGATGAGGGTATAGAGGTTAACGATATATACTTCTTAACTGTGCTTCAACCGCTTCCGGTGTCATCTTAATATCTATGCGGGAGAAAAAATGGTTATTAGTTTTGTAAATGGCGACACCAACTTGGGAAAGGGACTTGCATTTCTGAGGATCTGTAATGAAAACAGAGAAGAAGCGGATTCAATATAAATAGGAAATAACAAGAAAAAGAAGAAGAAAAGAGACGAAACATACTCTTACTAAACTCCTTATCCCTATGTTTATTCACAAACCCTTTCATACTCGTCACAACCAATTTCACAACCTCATCCACCACTACCGCTCTCTCATCCTCCTCCTCCTCCAAAACCTTAGCAAGCTTATGCCTCTCCACAACCTCCTCAAGCAGATCAAAGAATCTGATCATCTTATCCTTCTTTCTCTCCTTCCCGCCTCCACCAGAGGAGTCAGTGTCTTCAGAGAGTGCACGCATGAGAGGAGAGAAATTGACGTCAAAGTAGCCGGCTTTGGCAGTTCTAAAAGCGGACTTGAGGGAGTCTCGGGTGGGCTGGGAGAAGAGTTGGGGAAGGTCGGGATTGGTGGGTCTGAGGAGGAGATGGGTGTGGATATAGGAGATGTTGTTGAGTAAGAAAACGGAGCCCATTGGGGGTCGTCGGTTCGTCTTTGAGAGTGTAGTCAGTGTGTTGATGAGCGTTGTTACTAGATCGTCTATAACGAGGAAAGTCTGGTGAGCTCATGTAGGGAGCGAGGGGAAAACGCAGAGGGTGAACTGACAGGTGTAGTGTTCCACGATGATCTGCTCGTCTCCCTCACCCAGTTTGGATCCAGTCTTTCCGAGTTGAACACCCTCGCCCATCTTCCAGTTCCCGTCTCCAAGAGCCAACAGAGCCGTGCCCACAGAGCCAGCCACATCCGGTAACCTCTCCATATACTTCACAGTCTGGACAGAGATATCCGTCAACCCAGTACTCATCTCTCCACCTGGCCCAGTTGCTTTGCCACCACCAGGGCTCAAGGCAGCCAGTTTGATATCCGCCAAGATCTCTGGGAAAGAACGTAGACAGATTGCTCGGAGTGAGTTCATTCCTTCTCTGAGTTCGTTACCGGTGTTTGGCTTGGTTGACGGTGTTTGGGAGCGACGGGAGAGGATTAATTCGAAGCGGAGTTGAAGAGATGAGAGAGAATCGTAGGCGCTTAGAGCCAGGAATGTGTATCGCTGGAGTGTGCGCTTGATCAGAGTCGTTAAGTTGGAGAGGTTCGCTGAGAATAGAGAGAGGAGAGGGGATAATAGGGATTGGTAGGTCAATGCCACAAGAGTTGGAGAGGATAGAGGTGCTAGTTCGAGCAGTTGGCTGTGCTCTGCCTGCAGAAGAAGTTCAACTTAGATGCTAGAGAAAACGAACGAGGCAAAGAAGCACACACTTCAGCAAAATTCAACAATGAAGTAACCCATGCTCCGAACTCTTTTCCACTCAGAACCGGGTCGATAGTATCAGCTCTATCGAGTAGTCTTTTCCCTTGACCCTCCAAACAGCGCTTGACCCAGTTGCCTCTCATATCAGCGTACCCTCTCTGTGCTTCCTTGAGCGTAGTAAGGATAGCAGGAGCAGCGGGATGAGACGGATGCGTAGAGGGTTGTGGGAGCGTACGAAGAAATGCGACGAGGGGTGTTAGAGTATACATCAGGTCTGATGTGATAGGGATGGGAGAGAGGGCGGCTGATGGCCCAGGTGTTGAACCAGAGGAGCCTTCAGCAACGAGCTTGGTGTAAAGTACGGTAAGTTTTTTCGCGCCAGTTTCTATGAGACGAGCCTATGTGACGATAAAAAACGTGTCAGGAGAGTCGAAGAAAGCTGAATGAAAAAGACAAGGAACTGACAGTCTCTAATGAGTCCCGATCTGAGGATTTGAACGCGATACTAGCATTCAAACGCTCCAGAGCGTCCGTGTACACGTTCAGCTGTCCAGGTTGTGGGCTACCAAGCAAAAGTCAGTATGTCACGACGTCATGATCTGGGTCTACAAGGAGCTCACCCACGAAGAATGAGGGCTTCTTCAACAGCAACGCCCTCCTGATCACTGGCGATTTGGTCAATCTTTATCAAGGCTTGTTCTATATCTATTGAAAATCTCAAACTTAGTGTCTTGTATATTTAACAAACTAGCTACTCACTGTAAGCTCTCCGATTTAGGATCTGCGCAGTCGTGTAGAGTGGGTATATAGACTTTTCAAGTTTTGCTAACCGCGTATCAAACGTGTTTAGTATAGCTATGTAACGAGGAAGATGTCTTAGTACTTGATGAGTCTCTATGACTTGGGATGGGGAAACATATAAGATAGCGTACAAGTCATTCGTTGAGAGATTTGGCGGGTTTTATTGAGATTTTGCTCCAGCTGGTACGATAAAGTAAGAATCAATGTGATAGTGCATAGTTAATCTGTATTTACCAGTTCAATTTCAGCTGTTTCGTCGTCCATGTTGTATCATACAATTAATACAAGCTACTAGGTTGATGTGGACAGGATGGAGAGTAACCGGGAACAACGGCCCGTCACTACAACATACCTCTCCTTTGTTTCTGAAGACCATGATACCATCGAACTTGGAGTGCGCAACCCCGCTCATACCTCTCTGAATGACAATTTCTCCGATATGGTTCGATATTTACATGCCAATAAACGTGCTTCAGGAGACGTTCTATTTCAATAACTGTACCGCCAATATCCAAGTTTATCATAGACTGCCGCACTACCTTCATCCTGCCTCATTCTCCTCCTCTACTACCACCCGTCCTCTCGTAGTAACGGGTTCATATTTGTCACCGCATACTATGGTCCTATACAAGTGAACAAGCAAGATTCACATTTACCTCAGGCCCAAATCAGTCATTAGTTGGTCCTCTCCCTATCGTCCCTCCTAAAGTTATATTTGGATTGATTTACCAGGTTGAGTTTTTTCTTGGATGTGAGAATAAGACGATAGATTGTGTTTCTGATAAAGGAGGATTGTCGGATAGTACCGCGGAGTGACATACGTTCCTGGCTGGGCTAGCTACGTGTGATATACTGACTGCTCACCAGATGATACCTCTCGTGACATTAAGTTTGGCTGCTTTCACGATTTATAGAGTCAGAGACGACTTCAGACCATTCTAGATTCTGCTTGTGAACCATTTGCTCCATGAATAATATATAATACATTTT
>CEMT01385792.1:0-11701 GCA_900068985.1 Pterula multifida
ATCGCAATAAAACGGGGTGTTGCAAGACCACGGAACAGGTATGTTGATACATGGTGCGTGCCTACGCTGCGACATTGAAATACAGAAAGAACAGACGTGATTTTGGGTACGTATGGAAGCGACGCTTCTCCACTCAATATATCCACCACATACGGCCAAATAGTTTCTAAGAGGACGTATAAATCAGAGACGACGACCACGGCGACCACCCTACACCACAAAAAAAAAAAAGAACAAGTCATAATCTGTAGAAATCCTAGGAAAAAGACCATGCTGAAACGTACCTTACGACGAGTTGAGTCGGTTGGGACAGGTGTCACATCCTCGATCCTTCCAATTCTCATGCCTGCACGAGCAAGAGCACGAAGGGCGCTCTGGGCACCAGGACCGGGCGTCTTGGTTCCAGTTCCACCAGTTGCGCGGAGCTTGATGTGAAGGGCGGTGACGCCGACTTCACGGCAACGAGTAGCAACATCCTGAGCAGCTAACATAGCAGCGTACGGGGACGACTCATCACGATCCGCCTTGACTTTCATTCCACCTAGAAAGATATGTTAGTATACAGCTGGAAAGTCAAAAGACACCATGCAGACGGACCAGTGACACGGGAGATAGTTTCTTTGCCCGACAGATCAGTGATGTGGACAAAGGTGTCGTTGAACGACGCGAAGATGTGGGCGACACCAAAGACTAGTTCGCCTTCGGCTACTTGAGGACCCAGCTGGACGGCAGCTTCTTCTTTTGGGGCTTTTGCTTTCTTGGGAGGCTAGTGACAAAGCGTACAACATCCAACAGTCAGTCAATGAATCCATTGGAAAAGATGAGGATGTGAGCAAAGTTGAGACGTTTCCAGGATATTCGGGTGATAATGGGTGAATTGGAGGCCTACCATTTGGATAGCTGGACTGATTCGAGTGCTGGGGCGTTGATCTTGCTGGGGTGTGGACGAGAATCGGTGTCGACTTGTGGGCTGGACACGTGAGCGATTGTGGCTTCGGCCCGACTTTTCCGTGCATGCAACGACTACAGACTTCAATCCACTACACGAGTGAATATTCCCAGTGAAAAACGGCGCGCCCTCAGACGGAGTTTTACGCTATGAAATGCTATCTTCCGTTGATATTGAATTTTATGCATGAAATTGAACCACATAGTGATTCGCAGCGATGCTACTCCACTGATTGTCGTTATACTCTGTTCCGCAATTGCTGTCAATTTCGTGCAATTACATTGTATTTCATTTTTAGCATGGTACTGGAAAGAAATTGATTCATTGAAATATCCAGTGATAGAACACGAAACTTAGAGATTATAATAGCTACATCCCGTTATCCCCCATGATAAATCCTCGCCCCCTCCCAAATACCCCTAACCCCTCCTATAAACCACCGGCTCCAATGCTCAAGTCATCTCCATACACCCCACACCTCCGAATCAAGGAACAAAATCCTCCTCCGAATTCCCATCCAAGATCTGGACCCAAACGGACATGGCATGCTTGATGTCGGCGCGGCGTACTATGGACATAACAGTTGTACGAGTGCCATGAAGGCGGATATTGCCCTATTTGCAAGGTGTTGCAAAAGTAAGGTATTTGTCCTGTTTACGAGGCGCTTAAGCTGGTAAGCTGTAAATGGGCAAGAGAATTCTGTAGTCTAGGAATGACTCTGTACATAATTCAGGGAGGATCACGCGCAGTCAAACGCAAACAAAGTAAACAGTAAACAGGAGTCCTAAAACCCAGAGGGCAATATGACACATCTTGCACTATTCACCAACTCACATCATCCAGATTTGAGACTCTAGAGAGGGAGTCGATGAAATACATGTCATTTGGGTTTGAATTTGAATACTCATTACACCACTACATGTTACCGTAGTATGCAATCAGTCATGTTTTGGCCTCTCTTATACCGCTTGTTAACCAAAAACCATGAAAAATGGAATGACAGAAGGCGGATTGCAGTCCAAGACTTAGTAAGCCTGGCAATCAAATGGCTCTTCTCATCCCAGGAACAATCCTAAACCTCACCCTAACCTTCCCATTCACTCCCTCCAGCACTATCACATCCCTCCCCCTTGCATTTCTATCCACTACCACCTTCGCACTCCGTACTGCCCCACGATCCCATACTATATCCAAACTGATTCCACCTCGGATCCTCACTCCTTTGATGGAACCAGTAGCCCAGGCGTCCGGGAGGGCAGGGAGAAGAGTGATAACGAGTGGTGTGGAGAGGTTTGGCGTATCTGGTGCTTGAACAATTGAGTTCTGGAATGACACGTCAGCTCAGACGAACGTAGAACGAAGAGGAGGATACATTACCAATAATGCACCTGGGTATCCTAGATTGGCGTCAATCTGGAAAATCGAGTTGGGAGAGTACAGGCTAAACAGATTGGGCCCAAAATTTTCATAAACTGCAAACTAAAGTTGTTGAGAAAAGAGACCGTGAATAGAGGTCGAACTTGAATTAGAGATGTAAACAGACCTTGAGAATGTGATAAAACTCGGTTATATTTCCTAATTGTGCCCAGCAGGCCGCCCTCCAAGCCTTCTCCCACCCCGAATCTGCATCCGCTATTATGTTATCGTATCAGTCCGGACTCAATCGTACATCATAGAAGTATACTCACGTCCGGTTCCATTGCCTCGATGCGATAAGCTGACTTCCACGGCAGTAAGCACTTCTTCCTTTGACCATTTTCCCGCTCCCTTAGCATTTCCTTGTAGCGATCGATCGTAAGAAGCGAGCGCGTAGCCAGGGTATAAGCCTATCAGATGAGAAAGGTGCCGATGAAGGTCTGTAGGACTGTCTATATCAACTTTCCATTCCTGCAACTGAGACCAATTTCCGATATGAATGCCTTTATCCATCTGGATCCGTTTAGTTCGAATCTCTAAAGCACAAATTCCCCTCTATCAGACACGGCAAAAGAATAAATGAATGCATATAGGTTATATACCATTGATGAAATCCGGGTCGTTGTCGCCAGCTAATTCGTATCCCTTCTCAACAGAGTTGAACAATTGCCAAATCAGCTGCTGCGCATGAGAGCATCCAAATGTAACGGGAGCCTGTTCAGGCGAGTTGCATGGTGCAACTACTAGTGTTCCATCTTTGAAGTAGAGGTCTGGTATGAGTTTGTCAAGATGGAAGCTTGCTGCGCCCTGTCAGGAGCGGGAGAATAGGAAGAGTTATACGAGAGAAAATTTAGGCACAGGATGAAGTGTACCTTGAGGAGCGGGTATCCTTGAGCTTTGAACCACTGGATATCGTTGGTATAGTCGAAGTGGTCCCATACGTGTAGCATCTGATACAGGGATATTCAATCTCAATGTGGAAATAAATGCAAGCCACATACCATCCATACAGCAGATTCTATAAAATGGAACGATTCAGTCGCCACGAAGGAAAAGAAGAATGATAGAACTGACCTGGATAATCAGCCCATTGCGCGGAATTTCCAAAGGACTTCATCCCAGTGTACCCGAAGATCTAGGCACAGTCGTAAGCACAGTAGTCCTCTAGACGAGATACCCAAGGAATCACATTCATCTATACAACCAATCAATCAAAAAAAGGCTTATAGTTCTAGAACCATACCTCATTGTGCGTCACCCACCCACGAGAAATATTATACAGCACCTGAGCTGTATATGCACCCCTTGGAGCCCAATCTTTCTATTAGTACATGACGAAGTAAGTGCATGCTGTGAACGGAAGTGGGACCTGAAGCGTACCTCGATATAATCAAAGAGACTCCGAGAAACGTCAAGACCGGTCATTTCCGCACTCCAATAGTTCATCTGGATGTTGATATTGGAGTCTGGTATGAAGGACCAAATTAGGACCAACATCAGTCAAATGGCGCACAAAGACGTACGATAATCTGTGGAAAAAGGAATGATCAGACCCATACAATCATCTGAAAAGGAACAAAAAGACCGGAGGAAGCGACGAAGAAAAGAGTGAAAGAAAGGGGAGAGAAGAGCAACGAGCAAGAAGACTTACCAGCACTCCATGGATTACTTATTCCATTCGCCCACTTTCCCTGCAAATTAGCAGGCAAAATTCCCCTCGCACTACTCACCAGCAGGTACCTGCCATACTGAAAAACCAACCATTCCAAATAAGCATCCCCACTCTCAATCGTATACGCCTCCTTAATATCCTCCGTCGTCCGACTTAGATTCGGCCGTTGTCCCAGGTCAAGGGTGAAATGCGCATGAAGGACGTTTGTGAAGTCTGCTATATGCTCCTTCAAAGCTGCTTGGTACGATTTGGAAGGTAGCGTCGATGAACGGAGGAGGGAGACCAGAGGCGAATGTGGGTCTGCACCCTTGAACGAAAACCCATGTGCTTCGTCACCGTGACTGAGGTCATACTCAGTTCCTCCGACCCAGGTTATCCACGCTTCTGACGATCCAGATCCAATGGTGATCGTGGCGTTAGACAGTCCCGAGGTCAAATTGACTTTAGCTGAGCAGGAAACTGCCCCCGATCCTGCCCCACCACTACCACCGCCGCGTGGGACAATAGATGACACCCTGCCCAGAATCTCGTACGCCATCCCGGGATTCGCAACGTTCCCACGAACTCTCAAAGTCGTCTGATCAAGACAGGTTATATTAGGCGTGGGCAACCCATCTTGGAGGTACGGTGAGAAAGAGTACGTCAACATCGGCAGCGTTCGCGACTTGGTGGTTGTAGAGGTATGTTGAATGCATGCTTGAGACGGATGCGAGCAAAACGACGTTCGGTTGAATATCATCCCGTCTTGTGTGAAGATGGTGGATGATGTACCCTGATCGAGGTTGAGGTATCTTGAATAGTCGGAAATCGGGCCAGAGGATGAGATGGTGGAGAGTAGGTAACCTGCGCCGGCATAGGAGCCTAAGGGATTGAAATAGGCAGTGATCGGGGTCATGGCAGAAATGGATATTACCGTAGTTGGTGATATCGGTGGTAAGAGCTTGCACATCTAGAAGCAAAGGTCTCTGAGAGTCAGCCGGAGTAGAAGGTGCTGAGACTCACCGTCGATCCTTCCGCCTTCACTACTGAAGATCCTATTCCTAATATCAGCTTGAGCTCGGGCCATGACATCTTGCTCAGAAGGAAGCTTATTTCCACCATTGTAGCTCTATACAAGCGGATAAATCCCTTAGCGTCACACTCGATATCTCAGAATGGAGACTGACTGAGTTCTCAAACGGACCACCACTCCACAACGACTCGATATTCAGCTGTGTGTACTCAAAAGTTGACCCGCCGGGCAGCATTGCTAGATTCATCAAGTGTAAGTCACCATCACTCCACTATGAGGAAACCAACATACCTGCAAGATATCCGTTCCCTATAGGAAGCCACGAATGCTCCCAAACGTCACCTTGGGTTGTGTACCACAATCCATTACCACTACCAGGAAACCCTTCAGGGGCAGCAACGACGGCTCCAGAGTTATAGAGCGTCACAGACACCAAAAGCAAGATGAACTCCCACACCATGGCTAAAGTTTTCCAAGGTATTGCTGAAAATACCAAGACAAAGATGGCGGAAACGAAGGTTGATAATATGACTATAGATGACCATGACAGCAACCTTTTTATACATATATCTCGGGTGACAGCACGGAATTGACGGCGTTCTAGAAGGTCGCGTGGACGTAGGATGGGAAGCGAGAAGAGCTTGCCATTGGCTGTGGGTGAAAGAGATTGCACATCATGAGGTTCGGAGGATGGAAAAGGTTCGGACATTTGTTCAATTGCAGTTGTAAATGTCAGAAAGTTATTGTTATCGTCAGTTTCGGGCCTGGGTTGTGCTGGTGTTGAGTCCAAGCGATATAATATGACGTTACCCTGTGCGAGACCGCAAAAGTTGGAAGGCCCAGTTAGTAGAAGACCTTACTGGGTACATGGTCAAGAAAAGGTACACACCTGAGAGCGCACTAGAAAGGGTTTCTATCGTTTACCAGGGCTGCGGCTCTGCATAATTCTCCTGTACCCTACGTTGCTACCAGACAAAGGTGACAAGGTTGCACTCGCAGCAGAACAGGGACAGTGATTGTGATGTGACCAGCACTTGGGAGCTTGATCCGTGGAATTGATCCGGAGTGAGATTTCAGCGATCACATAACTTAGTGAGTAGAACACGGTCACCTGATTAAATTAACATTCGACTTGATCATGAAGGACATTGAGGGCGGCTTGGCGGCTAAAGATACATCGTGCTCTAGATAATTAGTACTGTAAGAGGCCTCGAAATAGGAGAGATCTTGAACGACGTTCATTTAGCTTTGCTCAGATCGGTGACTACTAATGAATTGCTTTTAATCATTCGAAGTTTACCTGATGCCATTCGATAGTTCAGCTCAGTGGACATCTGGTGATATTTCGTTGTCTATCACCAAAGACAAGGTGGCAACACAAATAGGTATATGAATCGGACCGGTGCAGCATAAGGCATAGAGCGTGGAGGGTGGAGCAGTACATAATTTATGACGTGTCAACGAAAGGGCTGAATAAAATAAATGGAACTGGTCAAAAAAAGGAGCAAGAAACGGCAAGGCATAGAGTACATAGTAGAATCACCAAGCACAAATCATAGGACATAAAGAATAGAATGAGAGCATGACGCATAAGAAGGGGAGCATAAAGCATAGAAAGGGGAGCATAGACCAGTTCCATACGAGAAGCCCTAATAAAATGAAGAATAGAAATCGTGTAGAAGACGTAGAATAAACGGATAGCTATGAGTCGAACCAACGCGTGCCGGCGCAGCTGATGCAAACTGTGAAGGGTCGGTAATATGAGGAAATAATGATAGTTATAAGTTACTCGATATGCGTCGTGTGTTTATATCAGAAAACGCATGTCAATGCAGAAGAAAGCGCGGTCGTGAGGGGCTCGTAACACGGATTGCAAAATAATGATAGGCATAAATTATCTGGGCGTGATGGGTATGTGGCGAGTCGAAAAACGAATGTAGGTGCGTTTGCAAAGCCATGGAAAACTAGCAAAAGAGTGGAAACGAGGTCCCTATCGATGATACCTGTGAGTATACGTAAAGATTCATAAATCGATGGGACAACTTACCGAGGATTCAAAACATCGCACCGGAATCATCGCCTAATAACCCTCGTTCATCATGACCTTCAGTGCCTTCTCAATAGAGTAATCAGTCGCCCCGTTGACCAGATATCCCTCTATGAGTGAAACAAGGGAATCCGACCCTGAGCCATCCGTGTCCAATAGCTCTCCCAGGCTAGTGCTGATCTCTCCAATGATATCAAACATTCCAGGGAGGACAAGACCCAGTAGGCCTTGCACCACTCCCAACCCGATACCTGCGGCAATATCCCGCTTACGCCATCTAGGGACATCTTCACCCCTCTGGTACAACTCCTCCTCAATTATTTTCATCTGTTGCCCCACCACGCACACTTGTCGAGCAGAATAAGCACACCCCAGGAGACTACTGCAGAGGCCTGCCCCAGCAGTAGCAGCGACAAGACTGAGAGATGTGACGATCCCGGAGGCGTGAAGGAATTCGTTTCGGACTTTAGCGTGGTGTTTCTTTTTGAGGATGCGGGAGTCTGTTTGGGATGTGATCATCGTTTGGTAGGCGGCTGAGTTGAACCAGAGGGTATCACGGATGCCCATATTATTCTAGATGACGGCGTTAAGATAGATAAGATGGGATGGAGAGAATGGTGGAGGGGTGGTGCCCAAGCTGAGGCTACAGCCGATAATAGAGGAGGACAGGACGAAGAGAGAAAGAGGAAGACAAGCCGAAGAAAGAAAGAAGGAAAGGTCAGAATAGAAACCACGACTGAGGAAACATCTAGCCCAAGGAAGCTTGAGTGTTTTATAGGGAAACGACAGAAGAGATCTCACTAGGAATCGTTTCATCTCAGTACCGTGCTCAACGTAAATGACGCATCTGCGACGTTCTCCAGGCTATCGCACGGAAAGCACGTTCACAGTGCCGCGTGAGAAAACACCAGGATAGATTGCTTGTTCTTGATCTAGATAGTATAAGGATGCTAAAACCATCGATAGATAATAGCTGTGTTAGGCAGATTCAATAATCTTACAATGAAAAGAGGCTCACCAACCAGGCTGTCGAAGGAGATACTGTGTCTAGACACGATACATCGACAGTACCGGAAGGACTTTCTCCTATACAGCCTCTATCCGCAGAAAGCAATCATACGAATGAAGTCGGGGGTCATAGTGTGCTAGATAGAGAAACCATTCACGTCGCACTGCCTTGAGCCATTACGTCAATGGCAGGACAAACCATATCAAAACGCGACTCTGTGTGAGAAAACCAATGTGACGACTGCACTTGACACCACCCTGGAAGTCAGCTGTAGAGAAAATTATCCGCGACTAGACGTCGAAGCATCGTATAGAGAGCTTTGAGGAGGCGGAAGTTGGCAGATTCCGGCTGTACCTGCGCCAAGGATTGGATATGTATTGAAAATCCCCCGACGTGTATCATTACATGTACATGTTCGAAAAGTCCGCGCTCCACGAAAAAAACCTGTATTGGTGTATTAGCCGATAACGTGTAGTGGAAGATTGCCTGGTAGTCGACCGTACAACTCCAAAACACAGACACTGATAGGACCATGCACTCTTTGCTGTGTTGGGCAAGATGATAAGTTGGGTCGCGGTGGTGTGATGCATGAGTTGGAGTGCAGATGACGGGTGCAAAGAGGATCGTGTTGGGCGATGTGTACATGCAGCTAGATGAAAGTGTTATGTGAATAGCTATTTTCCCCGTACTGAGTAAAAGGGGATCTGCACAACACGTTTTAATGTAACTGATCCCGTTCTAAGCTCATGGTCCGTGATTAGTGGGGAGCCCCTCCATTAATGACAGGGCAGACAATCTCCAAAGCCGCCTACGTCCGTCCATCCCCTAGATACCGCTACAGTCCTGCAGCCTCAAACAGGGCGACATAGAGTCGCTCAGGAGTAAATCATAGCTCTTGAAGCAACACTCTTTCAAGGATCCTGGTGAGACAACAAATCAGTGAATATGGTCGCAGTTTCCGTGGTCTCAAGGGAGCAAAGTGACGAAATCAAGGAAGCAAAGCGGATCCAAGATACTAAATCCGGTATGTACAGCAGCCATGAAGGCGCCGGCTATCAGGCATGCACACTCTGGCATGCCAACAACTGCGTCCTGCACACATCTCATCCCGCCAGTCTATATATGATAGAAGATAGAAGATAGAAGATCCCATACTAAGTATAATGAGCAGAACCGCAGACGTTTGCAGAGGGAGAGTAGGATGGTCTGAAGAGCATAGCCTCCCTGGCTGTTGTTGTTAACAGGCTTCAGGGTCCACATTGCGTCAACTTCGAAACACCGGTATCTAAGATCTAAGCGCCCCCCTGTTCGAGTAATCTGAGACAGGTTCAGGTAGCTCGAAAGCCCACAATTCTTGTTAACAGCACCAATGGCGGAGCCTTTTCGTTGGAAAGAGCAGCTGCACTTCAAGATGCACTGAAAGTGAAGTGTTGGCGATGAAGTTCCCCAGGATAACTCCCTTAGATGTCGGAGGTCAGAGACGTTGCGATGTTAACCTGTGTCGTCGCAATACCTGCAAACATGCAGAAGGAATAAAACAGATTTCTCGTCTGAGCACTGCTCCCAACAGTCGTCACTAACTCAACGTTCCCTTCCGTCCCCCAACGAATAATGTGAATAAAAGCGAAATAAAATGGGATAAAATAAAATAAAATAAAAATCACACTTTGCAGCACAAATTAAAAAGGGAAACGCAAAACATGAAAGGGACAAAACCGGGAAGGGACAAGCAAGTGAGGCCAGGAAAGGATTATCCCAGATCCAACTCGGAAAGAAAACATCGGAACAGCATAATAGCTTTGCCGAAGGTTTAAGGTTGCTAATGCGCAGAGCGTGTTGTACTGCGTTCATACTGTGTCGCGAGAAGTATGTATGTGATCGTAGGAGAGGTCTTGTTCCGTTTGAAAGGTGGCTAACCTTGAATAGGAAAAAATCCCAGAATCTATGCACCTTGCAATGTCACATGTGTAGAGGCAGTGAAGCCGAGGGAATAAGGTCATATTTGCTTGAGCTGCGTTAATACATAGAAGTACGGCGAAGTAGAAGGCAGATCGGTCGGTAATAACTTGAAAGAAAATTACGTTTTGCAGAGTGACATGTGCAGTATAGGGTTGACAGCGGATATACACTGAGCGGGTTGAGGTGACAACTAGTACAGTGCACGGATACTGCTGGCATAGTTTGAGGCTTTGTGATGCTTTAGATCCTGCCCAACCGAACAGGGGTGAGAAGTCAAATACGAAACTTGCCTACTTTCCAGCCAAATAGTAGTAGTAAGAAGATGTTGTTGTGCTAGTAACCCTTCCTTTTTAGAACGCGAAACCTGAAATTACAGACGTTGGCCAACTGCAATGCATTTTGAACGATGGTTGTGGAAGAGTAACTAGAACGTGAGTCACAGTCACAGAGCTGAACGGGACTGGATCAGGACCTTGAGCGGCCCGTGGCAGCCACTGATTCTGTTTTCACTAGTTCATTTCCTTCCTAGTACTTAACGCTGGTTCCTCCGCAGACACTGACAACATTATTTGTACAAAGTTGGATCTGACCCATATATATTATATAAGTCATGGACATGGAAGCAATCTGGGCTGTGTAAATGTGCTGTTAACAGATAATCCAAGATCTTGGCCTTCTATAGTTTCGCCTTCTGCTGCTAACTCCAATGCGGAAAGAGATCGCATTCTACTATGCATTTATCCAAGAAACTGCTAGTCTCCAAAAATAATTGATCAGGAACATCTGAATCATCATAACAATGTACCCAGGTGAGGGATATATATTGGGCAAATCAGAGATGGTAAGCTTATTTCCACCACATACAACTGTCATGATCTTTGTGGCTATGAACCCTGTGTGAGCAACGACTACATCATGACTCATCAAGTTAAAACAACTGTTGAACATACCTGTTTCAAGGCTCAAGTCAGCATCATTCATTGAATTACTATGAGGAATCCCAAAGCTTTGAATGACACACAACTTCTGGAATACAATGCCTTCTGCATGAATCACACAATCACCATCTGTTGTTTTGTAAAGACAAGGCACTGTACTCCACAGCTGGATATAGGTCGGGTGTGTTTCCATGGAACTGTGGGAGCATTCCTGATCAGAAGCAGTCAAATCAGTCTTGATGTAAGTGCCACATCCTTATGGGCCACTGCTGAGTCCACCATTGTCCACTACCCTCTCTCATGTCTCATTGTCAACCTGCTTACCAGTACAATGGGACAACCACTTTGAATTATATAAATTCCTGTTGTCATCAACATTGCCAGTACGTGCCCAGAGTCAAGCACTCCCAGATGGCAGAGTTGTGTACCTGCTCCCAGTACCAGATTGCAGAGTTGTCTACCTGCTCAAGACAAATTTGGAGTGGGAGCCACAGAACACTCTGGAGGTGCCAAGACCATATGTGCTACGCCTCAAAGTGCTATGCCAGCTCAAAATGAGCTGGAAGTAGAAGTGAAAGAACTCTCTCAAGATCCTGACACCACTGTGAGCCCAGTCCCACAATGTGATGCCACTAGGTACATTCATGGTACATATGGGCAAACTACAGTAGACTCCCTCTTAACCCATACCCCTTGGTG
>CEMT01385802.1:3049-24490 GCA_900068985.1 Pterula multifida
AGCGCCTACATAGTGACTTGTGACGCTTTTACATTTCTGTTGCCGCCTCGTTCGTGAATAAAAGTAGTCGATCGTAAAGTACTAGTGTTTTTTTTTTTTGCAAGTACAAGTCATGGTCCGGCAACCAGTCCCGTTCTCGTACTATTCGGACGTGTTCTGAGACGTATTCGAACAGGGTGCTGTTCGTGAGAAGGTGATTTCATTGAACCCGCGATACGTTTGTGAAAGGTTTTGGTGCCGCACAAACCGAACAGAGTTATCGGATTTGGCACCTATGAATAACCTAGAGGCCAATCGATTGTCTACAACTCTGATGGGTGTTTCAAATTACCATCTTTAACAACCGACTAAAGGCATATATTTCCTTGCCGTCAGATGCATGATGAAAATATGAGAAAGGTCTTTTTGTTTTTTGATTGAGTCTAAACTGCAAAAGTCAGGATTCCACAATGACTCTATGTTCAGAAGATAACGCACCAACACGCACTCGATCTAGGCGCGCTGTACAAATCGGATTAGTAGCAATCTCGTAGCGGCCTGGACAAGGCGGGTACATGTCCCCGCTCGTGGGTCACACACTTTACAAGGGATGATGTACCGTTGAAATGGAGGTTTTTTGTTGGCAATTCCTCCGGATCAATGTGCGGGCGTCCTAGCAGCTTATGTCATAGACCACCGTCAAAACGCACTGGTACGCCGCACAAAAAGTTGGTAGATAGATGTTCTATATCACGGAACACACTTGAAATTGTTTGGCAGGTGTGTAAAGTGGAGCCAAGTCTCGTTGACATTTGTTTTCAGTAATGTGATACTTCCAGCCTCCAGGTAACAGACTCGGCTGATTAATAGTATCTCAAAAAAACTTGTGCTGCCATGATGGTTAAGTTCGTTCATTGGACAAGAGTTGAGAGTTGAAAGTTGACTTGAGCAGAATAAGCAGATAGGCGATTCCAGGTCGGTGAGAAATGATGATGTTGGTGAAAGATACATGAGTGTGATTGCCATTGGTGACTATATCATCATTGTTGAACATTGGATGACAGTGAAAGAACGAGCAGAAATAATACGTCCTATAACGAAAGGCAGAAGCGATGAGTGGGTAAGTCAGAGGAAGACTGGACCCAGATACACGAGTGATGACACATGACTGGAGCAGATCAAAACCGAAAACTGGAATCAGCAATGGGCGCCAACTTAACTTTGTATGTTGTCTCTGCTGTCCAAGTCTGCATCACGGTTTCCACCAGTAAACCTTACTTTTGTACGCAATCGAACAAATTTAGCACCCAAAACTGTAAACAACGTCAAGAGACATAAGGGTCGCATACCAATTCCCACTGGTGGTTCTCTCAAGGGTACCACGTTAGCGTACGGCGAATGGGGCATACGAATCAAAGGGCCTGGTGTAAGACTGAGCGCAAAGCAGCTCATGACAGCAGAGGACGTTATAAAGCGGAAGATCAAAGTTGTTAAAGGCACTAGAGTCTACATGAGGGTCTTCCCCCATATTCCTGTTTGTGTAAAGGTGTGCACTTTTTCTCATAAATCTGACATCGATCGTGGCGGGCTCAGAATAAACAAAGGGAAACGAGACTCGTATGGGAAAAGGAAAAGGAACGTTTGAGTTTTGGGCTACACGGTCTGCCAATTCTCCTGATTTTTTTCTCATGCTTTCATACTAAAACCCTACCAATGTCAGAGTGCCAACCGGACGAGTCATTTTTGAAATTGGAGGCGCACCAATCCGAGAGGAACTAGCAAGAGAAGGTTTAGAGTTACTTTTTTTCCATTCGGGGTCTATCTACTGAGCTTGGCATCCTAAACAGCGCTTCGACAAGCATCGGACAAGTTGCCCACAGTAATGGAATTCGTCACTCGAAAGACACCTCCTCGCTTGGGAAGTTTGGTTCGACATCTTACAAACCCGGTTGGAAGTTCCGTGCCAGCTACAGGACCAGTTCCCGCAGAGAACGGCCGATAGAACTGAGTGACTGAGGAGGGTTTTGTATGTAGAGTAATGCTTAGACTGGTAATTGATAGCAGCAGCAACATCACTAGTTGCCACCTCCCTTCATCATGCCTGCGTTTCCCATCTCTAAGTCAAACGAATCTAGCGATACTGTCTCTGGTCATATAATGCACTCAGAAATTGATTGTGTTCCTCTCTGTGTGATTACCTTGCTACCATATTTCCTTCAAAGTTCCTTACGTGACTCCGTAATCAGCAGAGCTCGTTTCTCGACTTCATCGATTCCAAAGTCACGTCAAGCAGTACCGCCCTCAAGGAACCGATTTTTGCCAACCAGCAAGCCGACACCAGCTATAATATAGAAGTCTAGTCTAGTTCTTTTGCTCCTACCTTTTCGCAGATATCTCATTCTGCCGCCTCTAGAATATCACACATATCAGTACAGTCATTCCAGAGTGGGACGATGATGACGTCGATGTATGTCCTCCGTTCACTTGTTAATCCTGCTGACCCATATTCTATCAGGAAATCCTTATAATCAGCCCCAAGACTGCTCAAGACTCGCTCCAGGCGTACGAGTCCTCGTCCGGTGTCAGCGAGATACCATCAGACAAGGTTGGACTGAACAGTACGGGTGATTACGTTTATCCCTCTGTCGATGATCACGGACTCGCTCCCATCAAGTTAATTCAAAACTCAGATGTTCCCTCTACGATTTTCTTGTCCAAAGCACCCAGATTTCCGCAACTAGCATGTTCTCACAAACTAGACGAGGATGTGGTTCGTCCTAATCGATCCTCATCACGAGTTGTCAATAGGTTACAATCAAAGTCTGTATCTTGCCTCCGCGAAGCTGATATCAGCATTCCTCTGTCCTCTGGTCTTAATTCTTCATCACGGATAACTAACTTGCAAACTGGTTTCAGTCGTCCGATTGACCACATCAAGCCATGCAATATCAAGAGACCCAATGATTATGGGAAACCAAAGTTTAGATCTATTGGACGAGGCGTTTCAACTGGGTTTCCTGACACGGAGAATACCTCTTCTGAAGTGACCATCGTCAAATCCAAGGCTCATGCGTTCAAGAGTATGATCAAGAGAGTAATAGGCTTGGCTAACACGCCAGTCACCATCCCTCAAGAAAAAATGACCACTACCACACCAGCTCCTATCGTCAACCACAAGATGTCAACTAGCACTGGACGTCGTCTGAGGTCGAAGTTATCTATGCCCTCGTTACGTCGTTGGCCGTCGAAGCCAGTCTTACAGAGCACCCAGACAGAAGTTTTTCAGGCGACCGCAGTTACCCCTTTCACTGTGTGGGAGGCATGTGAAGGTGATGGCACCTTTGACTTAGGAGTTTCTGGAGACTATCATGGTGATCAAATGCTACGCTTGGTAACTGCAGAGGAACGGACTCGAGGAAGGTTCTCTCGTGGTTCCCAGTTGCTTTCAAATCAATTCGCTTTTGCAGGTCTTGGGATCCAGTGTTAAGACAAGGGATTAGTTACAGTATTGCTGTTCTTTCTCGGCGAATGTCCCTTCCTGTTGATAAACTATTGTATTCAATCTCATCAAGCCCGGAAATTATGCATGAATTTGTACCCTGCTGCAACGTCACAGTGACGATGTTTCAGGGTAAGTGTGCTGGCACGAATGAAAAGATCCAGTGATTTGTTACTACTGGACCTCCGTATTATGATGGGACCGCATGATATCCTTGATATGAAAAAAATGTTGCAGGCGCCAGTGTGCGTTCAACTGCGAGTGCATGGGATAGTAGCGTATCGCCTATAGAACGTAAAAGCATCGCTGTCATTTTTGCGCGCGATACTTCCATAGCGCCGTTAAAATGACTATATCAAGCTTCAAGACATGCTGCGTTCAATAACAACGATAGCTGAAATTTAGACTTGGGCATTGCTACACCCACGCTCAGAATCCGTCTCGAGCCTGGTCCTCATTGCTACAGAAGGGTCTCGCGTATTTGTGCGAATTCACGCAGCTCGCTTTCCCTGACCAAGAAGTCTTCCAAATCTACCATACTTCTCTCGAGTCCTGCTATTTAACGAGCAGAGCAAGTTAGAGGACGAGATGGTACTTATCGCAAGGATAAAAACGTCACAATCCATATAGAACAGGCCACGGCGGTAATCACCTCGCTGATCTCCAGTGCTGGACCAGCTAGGATATCCTGATCCTTGCCGAACTTCGGGCATGCCATGGGATAAGGGGTATAGTGTGTATTAGAGTATCAGGGAGCAAATGGGAACGTACAACAAACACCTGGAGCCATCCCTTACAACACCTCTAGATCTAAATTATCATGTATCACCTTATTCCGGTCCAAACAGGCGATTTTCACATTCCAGTCCTTTGCTATCTTTTCCACCATTTGTCGGGAGATATAGAGAAACTCTTCTGAACGGGCTGGTGAAGCGTCAGAAGGTGTCGAAGTTCCATTCGTGGCCTTTTCTGTACTGGACGCAGCTGGAAGGGGCGGGCCTCTCCTCTGCAGCAGTCCAACTTCGCGAAGAGTGAACGCGGCATCTTCGACTTTCAACCATGTCGCTTCAGCGAGCTCTTCTAATGTACATTCTACAACGACATGAACACGAGCAGAACCATCCTCTAAGGGAACATATTTCAGAATCCGTTTATCAAAAAGGGGATCTGAGTGGAGGTGGTAGTCAATGAGACCAAGTAGGTTAAATACAGAAGTAATACTTACCTTTGATAGGTGGTGCGACACGATCATCATGCTCGCCATCCCAGCCTTTCTGAGACTTTTTCTTCTTGTTTTGTGTTAGTGCAGTAGGTGGCTCTGCCGGAGCAGCCGTGAGAAGACGCCTATGGAATGAGCGAGTTAAACTACAGGTAGTGAGCTGAGGTGACAGCTCAGATAAATTACCGCAGATAGCGAACTATGACTGAAATCCAGAACTTTAGGTAGCTTTTAAGTCCAAGATCTGACAAAGGGCGTTCCGGGCCACCTCGTTCCCCTTGTAGACGAGATAGCTCATAACCTAGATCAGTAATGAGCTCATGGATTATAGGATGGTGAGGTTTGCAACCACCTACTGAATTCAATCAGTAACATCCCATATCCTTTTCTTTGCCAAGGAGGTATTGTAACAATACAGGCCAAGTTATAGGAGTCGTAAGAATTTTTTTCCTGTGGACAAATATCGCCGAGCGCACGGTGGGTGAGTGGAAACAATCTCACCTTGGAGAAGAAAGCCAAGACATGATCTCTCTTGGAATCTCCATCAGTAAATATATAGAACATAACTAGGATAAAGGCAATCAGGCCTCAGACCTCAAAAGACAGGAGGATGGCCTACAGTTCTCCGTGTCAAAGAACAGAGTTTTTATATCAATGAACAACTTCCCCAAGAGTGATAGGTTCTGGCAATAAAGCTAACTGACAAGTCAAACAAAAGTAGACAACAAACGCATAGTAAGGATTGTCGAACCTTGGCTTTAGCGCCGTCAACCTGCCATATCTTATGCGCCCCCCGCTCATATACCTTAGCCCCGGGTGGGTTTTTCAGGTCGCAATGTTTCTGTAGGTATTCAGAGACTAAGAAACCTATGAAGATTGAGATTGGCACACTCACAGTATGATACTCCCAAGTGGCCCCGTCCACCATGTATTTGAAACATCGGTCACAAACCCATAGCAATGAGTCGACAGCACCGTGAGTCCTTCTTAATCCACGAGATAAGAGGTCAAGTGTCCTAGGATGAGAGCGCGGTGCACGAATGATTGGGATGGAATTTGTGCCTGGTGCACTGGGCCGTGAAATGGACGAGCCAGGGTGTGAGGATGCCCGCGAGGTAGAACTGTTATTTCGAGGCTGTGATAACGGATTTGAAGAGCCAGGTATACTTGGCTCATCCTCAAATTCTGTGAGAGGATAGGGAGAAAAGTACCTACGTTACCATATGGGGGGAAAGATCACCTCATGAACGGGAGGAATATTTAAGAACATACCAAGTCTTAATCTGGTGGTCCGAAAAGATAATCTTGTCGAAATTGCGATGAGCAGTCAGCTTCTTGTGGTGCTCAAGGTCAAAGTCTTCCTCTGTCATTTCAATAACCTGTTCCTCTGTAGAATTACCACTCTCCTCGTCACTCCCGTCCTCCTCGTCATCTTTTTCGACGCGTCTTCTTGAACCAGCTCTCGAGCCATCATCCGAGGGTTCATCGCCCAGCTGCGCTCGTTTGCGTTTTCGCGAAGTAGTGGCCGGTTCGGAAGAAACTTGCTCCTCGGGAACCCATTCGTCCAGCCGCTTGTCTTTACCGACGTAATGGACATAGACTTGGCCAGCTTTTCTTTGTATGATGTTGACTTTTTCCGGCTTGTTTGAAGCCGGTTTTGTGAGCAGGTAAACTTGGGGGTTTGTCGCAGAGAGGGGAACACTGTGGACCTGAGGCATGACTGCTACTGGAGAGTGTAAGATTTTAGCTGCATCACGCGTATTTCGATGGCCACCAAGCAGAGAATAGCTGTCCTCGTATCGGGCTCAGGCAAGTCCTCGCTAGCCCACTCCCAACCCATTCCAATAGGTTATATATCTACCTAGGTACCAACCTACAAGCTCTAATTGATGCACAAAGCACTCCAGCCTTGCCAGATGCTCAAATCGTTCTCGTTCTATCTAATCGACGTGCAGCCTATGGCCTCACACGAGCGTCTCAGGCTTCCCCTCCCATTCCAACACAATATCTCGCACTGAAAACATATTTGCAATCTAACCCCACAAAAGGTCGAGACGATTATGACAAACAAATCGCAGAGATGATTAGGAACGTTGATCCTGATCTGGTCGTTCTCGCAGGGTGGATGCACGTTTTTGGGGATGGCTTCTTGGATGAGATGACGGGATCGGATGAAAGAAAAAAGATAGAGGTGATAAACCTGCACCCTGCATTACCAGGACAGTTTGATGGCGCGAATGCTCTCGACAGAGCTTTTGAGGCTTGGACAAAAGGCGAAATCACTGAGACCGGGGTTATGGTTCATAAAGTAATCAAGCAGGTCGACCGGGGAGAGCCAATAGTTGTGAGGAAAGTAATGTTCAAGGAAGGGGAGAGCAAAGAAGATTTTGAGAAGAGACTGCACTCTACTGAATGGGAGATTATCGTAGAGGCGACAAGAAAAGTACTAGAGCAGACGCTGTCGAATAGATGAAGACTTGTATTTGGAGAACCCAAAGTATCTATACATGAAGTGTAGGGTAGAAGAATCTGATCATTACCTGCGGGCACCGAGATTGTCCTGGATCACATCGTAAGATGATCCTGTCTCTAGCTGAGGCAGTCATTAGTCTGTCCGTTGCCTTTCCTCGATTTTCTCACTGTCAAACTTGATCTCCTCAAACTCATCCACCACTTCCGATGAAGGAGGATTGGGAAGTCCCTTGTTGCGTGCAGGTGCTCCTCGTATCAGCGCTGGCACCAATGATCTAGGTATCCCTTGCTCTCCAACCGTTCCACGAGAGGAAACTGAGTAGCTGGAAAGAGAGGGCAAGAGTTCTATAGGTAGATCTCGAGTGTTCGATCGTTGAGTAGGCGTCGTTCGAATTCCATACTCTTGTCGGGTATGAGAATCAAAACTATTGGGCATAAACAGCGGAACTAGTAGGTCCTGCTGGACACCTCCCAAGTTGTGATCGGGTTTGGAATCATACATAGATGAAGGGGGTGGCCTTGAAGTGCTCTGTTTTTGACGATTCTTGTGCTCCCTGAACGCCAGAAAGAGGGCAACCAAGAGGACTCCTCCGACCAGAGAAAGAGGCACGACAAGGGCGATAGTAGAAGGAGGAGAATGGTTTGTGACGCGCATATTAGGAGACGGAAAGGAGGCAGAACCACTGATAGACGAATTAGTGGGTAAAAAGGATGCACTGTTGAAGGTACCATCTCGATTAAGAGGCTGTTGCGCAACACCTTGTTGTTCGTGTGCAGGAGAAATGTCACCTGCAAGGGCAGGGAGAACGCTATCCACATCCTTAGTTCCAAGAGAAAATGTGGGCGAGCGAGCTTTGGACCCCGAGCCTTCGTCAATTAATATATAGAATTGAGTGGCTAAGGCAGGAACAACCTCCGGCACGAGACTGTAAGAAAGGAGGCATTTCAGTAGCGAAATTCCACAATCAAAGGAGTTGGTTTACAGAGACACCATGTAATCTTCCCCTTTTTGTTGGACGCGTGGATACATGACTGCACCACACATTCCGGTTGAGTTGACTGGAGGTGGCTTGGTAAATGAGTCACTCGCTTGGACAGTTGAAGTATCTTTCGATTCCTGCTTGTCAGAAGGCCTCCTGTACGACGCTTCGTGTTTTCCATACTCCGACGAGTACCCATGGTGGCTTCCACGATCCTCATCTTCAGCGATTGACTGCGACTTTCCGTAGATAGATGTGTCCGACTCTCCGATAGGGAAGAGTTTGTCGTCGTCCCCATAGCGCCCTGAAGACGAGTGCGCGGCTTTGGATCGAGATGAATCCTTGTAATCTTCGTTCCCTTCATGCCCATGATTATCCTTCAATCTGAAAGACGCGATGTCCTCGTCATCCCATGAAGACGAGTGCTTGCCTCTGGGACGCGCAGTCTCTTCATCGCTACTAGGCTTATCATCATTGTCAGATGTATATTGATCCATATCTCCATAATGCCCAGCCTCTTCTTCATCCCTAAAGCGTTGAAGCCTCCGCTTCGCTGGGCCAATCAAATCTGTGGAACGTTGCCGTAAACAGACTCTGAATGCTGGATCCTTTAATGGAACTTCAGATCTCCATCTTATGTCGATAGACTGTCCAGAGCTAAAGAATGATCCAGGATGGGGACTCGTGAATTTGACAAGAAGGTGATCTTGAGGTAATGCAGAGCTAGCCGTTGCAAGAGTCACAGTCGAAAGAGCACCAGCGAGGATGGGAATAATGGTTGATGTTATCATTGAGAGAAAAGACTTTAGAAAGCAGTTGAGAATAGAAATTTGCACGACCAGCGCGAAAAAGAGCGGAATGTAGAGTATGTGTAGAGAAGTGGGAGGTATAGGAAGATGACGGTTGGAAGCCAAGTTCAACCGACCATTTCATTTCAAGACATCGATGAATCCTTTCAGCACCTTTCGTTATCAATGAATTCGACAGCGGCAAACTCTTCCAACTGTTCCCTTGAATTATGATCTCAACTAAGCTTAAAGTTATACAGAAAGTTAGCAACTCCTCACCGTTTTCTCCTCTTGATGTCCTCCAACATAGCAATGACCTCGTCTTGTCCATCGACTGCCATATCACCTCCGGGTAGTTTTTCAGCGTTTTGTCTCGCTCCATTCAATGCCGTTTTAAACTCTCTTGTCTACGAAGCACATATAAGAAATTTCATCAATTCAAGCAGGTGCGTGGTCCAACTCATATACAAACCGCGTTCCATAACAGAGTCCTTGACTGTGGTGGCGCCACACCACTTGTCCGTGTCAATTCCAGGATTTTGACGAGCAGAGGTAACAACGACGCATAAAGCGAGATAGACAGTTGACTTCTTTCTTCAGACATGGTGAAGAGGAGAGATCTATGTATATTTGTGATATCCATCATAACACAATTCTTAGCTGTGTAGTATTTATCTTATCAGTGTCACTAAATTCAAAAGCATAAGAATACAACATACAACTACAATGAGATATATCCGGCAGTGCCATAGATAAGGTAGACAGAGGTGGAACAAGGAAAGTATTCATGGGATAAAGAAGTAGTTCATGATATCTACATACGTACCAAAAGCAAAGAACACCGGTAATTAGAGGAAAATGAAGGAGAAATTGCACACAGGAGACAGAGTAGAATTATGAACATGAGAAGAAAAGGAGAGAAGGGAAAGAAAAGGAGAGAAAGAGAAAGGAAGCACAAACAGCTCATCGAGCACACAAAGTAGCTGTGCCCTGGACAATGGAAAATTGCACTCAGGCGAGACCTAGCTGCTTAGCCATCGTCTGGGCGCATACATGGACATGCTTGGGATCTGCAACCACATGACAGACTTCAATCGACTCGACCCACGAATTCTTCACGACCTCTTCAATTGGCACTCGTTTCTTAGGATCAGGTTCCAGCATGCGACGGAGAATAGGTCGACACGACCGGGGAGACAAATTAGTAATCGTGGAAGGGAATTGTCCAGCGGGAGGTGTATTAGGCGAAGAAGATGCATTAGATACAGATGACTTGATGGGCGGGGCAGCCGACTTCGATTTAGAGGTGGAAATGGTTGGTTGAGTGGATTCTGCTGAGCATGCGTTAGCATAGGCAGAATACAGCGTGTCGGTCTGCTGTGCTGCTCGCCAAGGCAACTCCTGAAAATGCAGACAATAGTACACAATGCCGCACGCCCAGATATCGACGAGCCTGGCATCGTACGCTAATGGCGAAGTGTTAGGGCAAGAGATTTGAACTAGAGGGAAACCTCACGTTTTCCGAGAAACTGTTCAGGAGCAATGTAAGGCTCAGAACCGCACAAGCCGGACGACATGTGCACGGTGGCCTCCCACGGGAGTCTGTACACAGTCGATGCACCATAGTCTCCAATCTATTATCAGTCAATCAGCAAAAGCTCATAAAGGGATTAAAAGGGATCAGTACTTTAAGATGGCCTTTGCTATCGAAAAACAAATTTTCCGGTTTGATATCCCGGTGAGCAACGCCTTGTGAATGTAGATACTCGACACCTGTCAGGATTTGCTTGAAGCAGCATTCGACCTCGCTAGGACTCATTCCACCCTTTTTGATAGCGGCATACAAGTCACCACCAGGACAAAACTCCATGACTTCACACCAATGAGCGTTCTCGTCTTGGACGAGATCGACGGTCTCAACTACATTGATATGATGAAGCGTGGAAGAAATGCAGAACTCTGCTGTGAGTTTCTTGACGTACTCTTTCTCGGTTTCGTTCTTGCGACGCTTGCGAAATTCCTGTTCAAGGAAAATAGGCGCGAGAAAGATGGACAGAGGAAGTTCTGAACTAACCTTAATAGCATACAGCTTTTCCTGAGTCCTATCCCACTTATGAGCGAGCCTAACGACGCTTGTTGCTCCCTTCCCAATGGCTACCTTTTGGCATACACCATACTTCTGTGAGAGACTCATTGTACTCTCACCGGCAGTGCTCTTTGGACCACCACCCTCAGAATCGGATTTCTTCGAGGATGCATTGCTGCGAGCGGATGACTTGCGACTGAGCTTAGGACCAGACCCTAGAAGATCCCTGAGATTGAATTTGTGCCCAGCATCGGAATTGACAGAGGCCGCTTTGCCGGAAGGGGCCCGATTGACGAGTTCGGGTATTTCCTTATCAAGAGACTTTCTACCTGAAACGCTGGGAGGCCTTGCATTGATGATGGCTGTGGGAGTCGGTGTCACAGACTGCACATTGGCCGATCCAGAGACGCCCTTGGACATACTCGGGTGCCTGCTCGGCGCCTGACTGGGTGGCCGAGTCGATGGCAGACTCCAGCATCCTTCGCTATCAGAGATAGTTGGGGAGCTGGTTACTGAGGGAGTTTTACTACTTGAACTAGCCGATTGTTGTTTGATAATAGAGCCTGGAGGGGTATGATTCTTGGAGCTTGATGGGAAGACAAGTCTCTCTAGAGCCGGCGAGGCAAGACCAGGCTCTTTGGGATGTGCAAAGGCATCTGGGGGAAGAAGAGGAAAGGATTGGCGCGAGGGATGTTGATTTTTTCGGTGAGGTTTGTCTGACCCGTCTGGGCCGTCGCTGTCAGCCTGAGTGTCTGAAGAAGCAGCCTGGGGTGTCATTGTCGTCTCTGGAAGCTGATGAAAGAATTAAAGAAGAATTGTGAGGGGGATGAGCTGATTTGTGGATGTATGAATGAAAAAGCAAGGGATCTAGAGACGATATATCATAACGAGGCAAGACAAGTGGAACGAGGACAGGGAGCGGGGGAGCGCCCCTTGGTGGTTGAAGAAGAACAGCAATGCTACATATGTGGCCACCCAATCAGCTCTTTTTTCCTTTCCTCCAATCATCTTTTCAGAATCTTTCATAATACCCGCCCTCGTTGCCAGTCACAATGTTCACTGCGCTTGAACCATTAATAATTACAGCCAGCTTACAACAGCTACTGCTCACCACCGCCTTACTGGCTGCCCATTACCCTCTACAGCCGATCTAGAACGCTTGCCGTGGGGAACTCCTTTTTTGGTATTTTCTGTCACACAAAATTTAATCAAATTTTGCACAAAATCAATTCTCTCGGCAACTGCTTTCAAGTTTACCGCCATCACCGGCATCTGATGCAACTATACAGTTATCATTAAAGTTTAAGTGGCTGAGATCACGTAAGCAACAGCCCTTGCGCTCCCGTGTTTCGAAACTAGTCACAACATCATCTCCTCAACAGCCTCAAGAGCAAGGTGAGCCATCCAATCTCAACTCCCTCCATTTCATAGTTGCTCAATTTAAACAAATAAAAAAGTCAACAAGATGGTCAATCTCCGCTCTCAAAAGCGTCTTGCAGCGGCTGTCTCAGGTGCTGGGAAGCGCAAAATCTGGCTCGATCCAGCTGAGCAAAACGAGATCGCCAACGCCAATTCACGCGCCCACGTTAAGAAACTCATCAAGGACGGCCATGTTATAATTAAACCCACCCGAATTCATTCTCGAGCCAGGACTCGCGATCTTCTGGCTGCGAAGCGCAAGGGGAGGCACACTGGCACAGGAAAGAGGAAAGGTACCTCAGAAGCTAGGATGCCAACGAAAGTTCAATGGATGAGGAGACAGAGGGTCTTGAGACGATTGCTGAGGAAGTACAGAGAAGCTGGTAAAATCGACAAGCATCTGTGCGTTGAATCTCTTGGGTCCTTCTCAACTCCTCGACCAATGATCCTTACAGATATCACTCACTGTACCAGAAGTCAAAGGGTAACGTCTTTAAGAACAAACGTGTCCTCATGGAATATATTCACAAGGCTAAAGCCGAGAAAACCCGCACGAAGGTCCTCACAGACCAGATGGAGGCCCGTCGTGTCAAAAACAAGGTATGTTATCAGCCGAGTCTCAATTCCTGGCCATCATCTATCCGTTCTCACGCTGGAATTTATTTATATCTCAGGCTGCCAGAGAACGTCGTGCTGCCCGTATTCTCGAGAAGAGACAGGCAATCCTTTCCATCGAACACGATGCGGCTGTCAAGGAGTAATTCTTTATATGATTCTTTGCTCATACCGCCGTATCGTTTCTCAATTCCCTCCTGCCCCATACTTGCTCCTCAAACCCCAGATTGTAATCGATCATACATGCAATGCGATATGCCATCTCATGTTCCTTGGTTTCTTCTCTTTCTACCCCATTCACTCTTGATATCCAATTATGATATGTTGCAATCAGAAAGGATAAGTTATAAAGTCCTTGTCGATTCCTTCCTGCCATTATCATAACCACCCGGCCTGCTCTAGCAGATTCCTAATATGTGGATCATCTGGCTTAATTTCCCCGTTGAGTGGAGCAAAATGCTTGCGAATATTCATATTCCACCCATATACGACAAGATAAGATACTTCCTCTTCCTGTAATCAAATTCGACTTAGTACGCATGATCTGAGAGTGTCTCGTAACCAAACTAACTTGTCGCCTTGGTCCTTGACGGATGCTCTGGACACGGACTTGGCCCTCAAGCCACCTGCCTTCTCTTGTGCGGACCCAGACACGATCTCCGGCCTATGTATGTTATTAATTTCATTAGCTCTACTATTTCCACTGATAAAGCGTAAGCTGTATTACCTTGAAACGATATGGGCAGGGTTCGTCCAGGTCCCCTGGTAGCAACTCTGGCTCTCCTGTGCTCCGCTGGTCTGCCTCGTCAACAGAGATAGAAATCCGTGGGTGCGTCATTGTATAAACTGATTGAGTTAAGGAAGATGAAGTGGAGAGCCAGGGAATGAAACTGGGAACTTATGTATCCTCGTAATGCAGCAGCGTCAAAGCTTACAACAATATTACTGGCTGGCAAGGATGGCGGCCCAGCTTTTGGTGGCATCGACCACAGTCGCACAATAGAGATTGCATACTGTTGGCCCTGATACAATGAGAACAGGACCACTTAAGCTTAAGCACCCTCAGATTCGAATTGCACTCTGCCTCATAGTTGCAGGGAAAAGAATTGATTAGATAAGATATCTATGGCATCATCAATGAATGATCAACGAATTAGCGCTTCTTCTTGCAACTGTCATATCTTCTTATCCCGCCACAATGGTATACTTCTACGATCTCGTTAAAGCTAACGAGTTGCATGACGCACTAGCTATTGAACTGAAAGGCACAATACCTTTATTTTCGGAATTTCTTTGTTTCGATTGATCTCAATCTTCGCTGCTTACTAGGTTTCCCATCCGATGAAGCTGCATCGCTCCAATCATTCCAGTTGCGTCCTACATTGCCCTTGTACTCTCCTGGACAGTGTGCCCTGACCACATCGTATATTTGTTGATGATAGATACCGCCAGTCACACGCTCCAGATCTTTTTCTTGGTGTCTTTGAATCGCAAGGTGACAGCCGCCGTATTCTGGGCTACGTCTGTGCTACGCTATCGCCTTCTACGACCTTGGAACACTCGTCTATGTTTACACACGTCGAAGGTGCTACTTCAGTCTGCATACATGCTATATGTATCTTGCCGCAGCATGCAAGGCAGGGCCTTGGAACGCAATTGCTCAAAGAGTACGTGGAACGGATAGAGGCCGCCAAACTATACGAGAGGATCTTGTTAATCTGCCATGAAGAACTTATCAAGTTTTATGAGAAATCCGGGTTTGATTTAGTCGGAGAAAGTGCTGTTCACCATGGGTCGAAGAAATGGTACGAAATGAGGAGAATACTCAATGACCATGTCCTGCCCGTTGGGGTTCGATCGCAGGAGATGCCTGCCGGTTTATGGGAAGCGCTGCAAGCATCATCTGCTGGGAAGCGACCTACACCGATGTCATCACACCAGTCGTCAGAGGATGATGGTTCCATACAGAATAAATATGATCTACTTTGTCCGCGATCTGAGTGTTCGAGTATTATATTAAAGAAGGGTGTTGCGAGGTTGGTGGAACGAAGTTCTGTTTTGGTATCATTTTTAACTTTGACCTGATATCATGGTTGCAGACTGAGTTAACCTTGATAGATCGACCCCTCACCACCTCAAAGAAATCACCCGCTTCTTGCAGCCTTGCCTTCCCCACCAGAAACCATGGCCTGGTGGCTTGTCACACCTTCACCAATGCAATTTGAAAATATAGGCTTCTCCAAGCCTGTTTCGCAACGAAGTAAGGCACCCACATGCATCATCATTGTGGCAGAGATCAAATGGTACCCATACTTCTCTTATAGATCAAGGATCGCCTTTAAAGCTCTTGATTTGTGCGGAATGCGACCTTGGCCCGTTAGGCTGGTGTGAACAGGGTGGTAGGGAATTCTGGTTAGCATGCCAGAGAGTAGCTTATAGGCAAGAGTAGAGTTCAACGTTGCAACAACCTAGCTAAGAACGCAAAAAAGGGTGAAATTTGTGGTCGATTCAACCAATGTCAATTATTTGGAAGCAGAATACGTAAGGTACAACCAAACTACCAACATACTCTATGACAGAGGGTTACGACCCGGATTTACCTGAAAGGATGTCAGCTATTAGCAAAACCAGCCGAATGATGCATACCACTCTGCGCCGTCCATTCGTCATGTCTCTTGACATCCGCTTCTGACACTGTCTTAGTGACGGAGCTCAGACTATGCTGAAAATCGGCCAACCGCACTAATGGCTCTTGTAGCTCGTACGATTCAACCTCTTCACATGATTTTTCAACGGCTCCTGGATCACCTGGGGAACATGGGGTCCATTTTTGCATGTTATCTACTGTGATAGGTTTGAAATGGGTGGCGGATAGAACTTTGCGCACTGGTTCCATAATAGCGTCGCGTACGGCGATAGCAATATCGGAACCGGAGTAACTAGACATTAGCGGTCAGTGCCGAGAATATGAGAAATCATCCTCTTGCTTGCCCTTCTGTGGCCTCCGCCAGTTTGTTATAATCTTCAGGCTGTAGATCACAGGGCGTGTCTCCAATATTTAGTTTGAATATAGCCAGACGAGCAGGCCTGTCAGGAAGGGGAATATAGACCCTCTTCTCGAATCTAAACAAATGAGCATAAACTGCGGGCAAGAACACCAGGTGTGCTCACCGCCGCTTGATGGCACTGTCTAACTGCCAAGGGATATTTGTGGCACCTAGTACAAGGACACCAGCGTCATTATGTCCTACACCATTCATTTGGACAAGGAGCTCGGTTTTTATCCGTCTCGTGCCGTCTGTTTCGCCCTCGTTTCGTGTCCCAGCAAGGGAGTCAATCTCGTCGATGAAGATGATAGCAGGCTGGTTTTCTCGAGCCATTTCAAAAAGTTGCCGTACCAATCTACAATGTTCAGATAGAACAGTATCCTGCACAGGAACAGAGCCACACTCACTTCTCCGATTCACCCTGCCACTTGCTAACGAGGTCGCTTGAACTGAGGCTGAAGAACGTACTGTTTGCTTCCGTCGCAACAGCTTTGGCGAGGTAACTTTTGCCCGTTCCAGGAGGACCATACAGTAGTATCCCCTTCCATGGTGTTCGCTTTCCTGTAAAGAGATGTGGAAATTTGATAGGGAGAATTACGGCCTCTTTCAATGCATTCTTGGCGCCTTCCAATCCAGCAACGTCGTTCCACTTGACATTTGGTTTCTCAGATAGAATCGCATCAGAGAGTGCAGTTCGCATCTTGCGCAGTTCCGGGTCTTGATCTTCGCCTTCTCTTGTGTTATACATGAGTAGCTTAACGCAGAATTGGGGATTGGGGATTGTGGTCACATACTTCTTACTTCCCCCGTTGGTTCCATTAGGATTGGGAGATTTCTTGGCGTTCTTCTCCTCCTTTATGTGTTTTTTTATGATCTCTGCGCGGGTGAGATATTCAGCTGCCTTCTCTCTTATCAATAGTTTAGATTTCTCGTTGGTATTTTCATCTACACGGCACAAATAAGCTTAGAAGACTAGCTAGAAGAAAAAAGTAGCGAACGTTTCAGAACATGCATAAAGTAGCCCAATGATTCTACGTATCGCTTGTGAGCTTCGTCATACTGCTTCTTCTCATCTTCCTCGATAGCCTTTCGAGCGATTTCAATTGCCTTCTGAAAGGTTTGGATGAGGACATGGGGTTGTTAGAGGCTAAGGAGATATTTGCCGGCTCACATCAAGCATAGCCGACATTATGATGCTTGTGGTATAGATTGGATGTGGTAGTACACTGGCAGTGGTAATCTTATGGAACACTGAGTGGCTGTGAGGCTACATACCTTTGATGGACACCTCCAAGCAAGTTCCAACGATATCAGAGGACACTCTACTTTTCACTATTTATCCTCCTCCAAGTCTCACAAACAAATCAGAAATTTCTGCTCTTGCAATCTGCATTCAAGAATATGTCGAGCAGCTATTACCTAATTTCATCTGGCACAGAGATTCATTTCAGTGCAAGTTAACCCTTGATGACAATATTAATTGTTGGGTTCTCGAGGGCAGAATGCGCGTAGGAGACTGTGTAGATGATGAATGGTGCACCGTTTGGCTTTTACGAGAGGTAAGTGCAATTTGGGATGTCGCTATTAGGTATGTTGTTTTTCCACCATGTCGTACAATTGCAGCCTTTCTCCCTCTTCTAATTCCTTGGATAGTATCATAGACAGTGATGGCGAGTTCCTCCTCATTGAAGCCGCGGAGGTCCTACCATCCTGGGTCAAACCATCCAATACTGAAAATAGGGTGGGCGTTCCTCTAGCCTTATCTCAGGGTGAGGAGTGATATCTAATCTAACACGAATATTTTTGCTCAACCCTAGGTCTGGATCTATAGCTCACGCTTGCACTTAATTCCGATAACGTACTCTTCAAGACAGTCGCCCAGCTATCGTCGACGTATGCCGTCTTTCCAGTCTGAGACTTTTACAGATCAGGATGACGAATCATCTACATTCATTGGTGTGGAGGAAGCATTGAATTTGGTCAGGGAAAGTGGCACGAATACATTTGCACCAGAGGAAGTACAGCGACTTATATGGTCCAGGATTTCTGGGTAAACATATATCTTTCGGTTTCGGAATTCTGAAATTCATGATTTCACAGCTACCCGGATGCTGCCAAACTACACCTCCATCGAACCAAAGTCTGGCTGCCATTGGATATATCAAGAACACTTACCGTCAACTCTCAACTGCTGCAAAAGGCCGTGGAAGCGTTCTATACGCGAGACGTGATACAGTTGAGGGTACGTCGGCATTGATACTTGTATTGCGTTAACGAACATACTTATAGTCAGCGCACCGAATGTCTCGCTTCCCACCACACACAAATGTTCTTACTACAATCACCATGACACGTACGGCCTATGCTCAGCTGGTCGGACAGAAGTTCTTCCCGCCGAAAATCTTCGGTCGTTGGACTGAAAAGGAGGGTACACCTGCTATGCGATGGAGAGAGCTTGGCATGAAGATAGTAAGTTTGACTTTAACTCTGGATTTTGCAAGACGTGACGGGGAAATGTTCCAGGCTTGTGGATTTGAAATGCTATTCCAAGAGAGCAAGAATACCACGAAAGCTGTTTCTCTTGATCCAAGTGCTTCATCCGCCAACGTACGCTCAAGACATACTATCAGCTGCTTGCAGTCTCACTCATAGACCAACAGTTTGTTGCCATCAAAAACTCATTAGCTCTGGACCCTGATTATCAAAGTTACTTGGAGACATTAACTCGGGCCAATTACTTCCAGGGAGAACTAGAGGGATCTCAGAAGTGGTTTTCTCTTGAGGCAAAAGCTATAAATGCCTTTGTGGAACTCCGTCGTGAAGAGTAAGCCCGCCAGTTTCTCTAACAGGACTTGCCTTGCCTAAATGTCTCTTTCAGTGATATCCATCGACCTTCTTTTAATTCTATGATGTCTGCTGCTCTATCGCAGGCCCAGAAAGACACCAACACAGGAGATGAGGACAGCGATGATTGGCTTAATGTCGATGCCGATGATTTCGACAAATTACTCCAGAAGACTATGGGACCTAGCAACTCCAGGATACCAACATCTGAGGTCAATGACGAGGAAGAACGTGTGGCTGAGGTGCAAGCGTCTCGCCTCCACGATCTTGCTAATAAGGTCGAAGAATTCGTCGAAGGAGAAGGAGACTTGGAAGGGGTTAGATTTTCCGAGTGAGAAATACATCTACCTATCTCATTCTGATCCTCATTTAATTGATCTAGTGAAATACTCTCCGATGGGGATAGTGACACCGATATGGATTCTCTTGATGAAGGTGATGAAGGGCCAACTGTGGGACCAGATCGTCAGGCTGCCATGGATAGTTTAGTCGCTGCTCTGCCTCAGGAGGAATACGGAAAAATGCCTGCATCTCATCATAGCAACTCTCAGCGCATAAAACCCACCATGGCAATGTCATCGCGCTCTGTGGTACGATCAGAACAATCGACTTCAACACCCATCCGACCCCCCAAACTTCCTCGCGATGAGTATGATGGAGTAGTCTCTGATGATGACGATAGCGACATCTCGAACGAAGAGTCTAATGACGATGAGCGACCACAGCTTGTTGGGGAGGTGGAAATAGATATGGATGAAGAAGAAGAAGAATTCCTAGAATTTTCTCGACAAGCCTTGGGCATTTCTGACAAGCAGTGGAATAGTATTATCAAGGACAGACAAGCCAGAGGAGGTACGTGTTCATCATGTTTATGTACAGATCTCGAACAAATTGGCCTCTCAGCTTACCTACCAGTCGGAACGAGACTTGTATCCGAGTCTGATGACCTGTCAGCAACATCCGAGCTATTTGCAACCAGTAAATCCCAACAGAGGATAAATACGACCTGCCAGCGTAGCCCGGAACTTACATCCTTTGATGCTGTCATGCAGGCTATGGAGGACCACTTAGCACATTTGCGCACGGGCTCAGCACAGGCTGCTCCCGCCACTACCTGCTCTAATTCTGACACAAAGACGAGCGAGTCTAAGGCGTCTTACTCTGCCCTCGAGGATATTGAAAGCGCGTTGGACGCTGAGTTTCGAGCTTTGTTACAAAAAGATGATAATGATAACGATGGCTATGATGGAACAGACATGGAACCCTCTATGGACTACAATCTAATCAAGAACTTCTTGGAGAGCTTTAAGAGTCAAGCTGGCCTTTCAGGACCAGTTAGTAATTTGGCAGGGCGACTTCAACCAGGTACCAAGTTGCCACGGGATTCAGAATCATAAGGAATCAAGCTGGAGGATTTCAGTGGACGTAGAAATTTTTTAAAAGTGAGCGCTGGGAGTGTAGTACTTTTTTATCACTATTATTGCGCAGTCAGAACGGTCATATGATACATATACATCACTCTTAGTCCCTTTCCACCCTGTAAACAGTAAAGCCAACTTCTAAATTCCACTTTTCGTTCATCATGATCCACGCCGTGCTGATCTGTCCGTCAGTTTATCTCGCGCACTGTATACTTTGCTTAACCTCGACTTTTATCAGTCAATACCTCCGGTCTCCCGAGATTGACCAAGTTCTATACACCACTCCGGCAATCCTCAGAAATCCTTGTACAGAAGATATTTTCATTGATCTGCTCACGGCCAGCAGGCTTATGTAACTTCCTGGATGCTCCAGAATTAGAGGCTTACTTGATTCCCAAGGAAGGTGAAGATGAGCGATGGAAAGTCGTATACCGGAGCTATGCCACCCTGTACTTCGTCTTCGTTGTTGATGCTGCTGAGAGTGAGCTTGGTATTTTGGATCTTATACAAGTGGATATGATTCGCGCCCTTTGTTAATTTCACTGGACGATTCATCTCTTTCAGGTATTTGTGGAATCTCTTGACCGATCGTTCGAGAATGTCTGCGAGTTGGATCTCGTTTTCCATTTTGATGAGGTATGACTGATGCACTGTTCTACTCATTTATCTACTCTGTGGCTGATTATGTCCTCTGCCTTCTAGGTTCACCATATACTTGCAGAAATCATACAGGGCGGTTTGGTTTTAGAGACAAATGGAGAGGAGATTACCAACGCAGGTCAGTTCAGGCTTTCTCCCTCTTTATCTGCCATACTCTAAGGCTATAATTACAGCCTCTGAAGCCTCAAGGGCAAGAAAACAGTCATTTGCATCTGCAAACCCGCTTGCGCTGGGGGTTGGCGTGGGTCCACGAGGGTCAAGCATTCCAACCCCACTTGGTTGGCTCACTGGAAAGTTGATGCCAGGAGTTGGAGCACGGTAATTTATGATAAGTAATTAGGGTGTTTAGTAGACTACACTGAAGCAAATTGTTGTAGCTCGGACTTGAGCTCGCTAAAATAGATCGTCCGTT
>CEMT01385803.1:13560-26846 GCA_900068985.1 Pterula multifida
TCTTCTTCTCCTTCTCCTTCTCCATTACAGGCGGGTCCACCACCTTTACCACCAAAAGACAACGTAGTGTACGGGTCGTCCATATTCAGCAAGTCAACGACTACGTTGCAATCACCTACAGTGTCCGAGTCCACGATGAACACTACCTCATCGTCGCCTAGGGGATTACCCTTACTAACGACCAACCTGAGCAAGATTTCGCTGGTTTCATCGAACGGGGCTGATTCATTAAGTCGCAAAGGCATGTCAAAAAAGGCATCGTCGTTCTTTAGGTTTGGCAAGAAGAAGAGTACTACTATGCCTCCGGAGACTGAAGGAGATGAGGGGATTTCTACGCCATGGAATTTCCAGCATCAAATACATGTGAATGATAGGTACTTTCTCACTTTTCCTTGGAAAGTGCACGTACTCACTGTCATTGTGTGTTAGTCTGATGGGTATGCCACCATCCTGGTCCTCACAGCTGTCGCGAGCAGGGTTCAGTGAAGAAGAAATATATGCCATTCAAGCGCGACGAGTTGCTTCTGCTCCTGGTTCATGCATACCACTCAATTCAGCTCGTCCCGCCTCTCCCGCCTTGACCACTTCTTCTACATACTCGTTCAATAGACCACGGTCGCCATCCTACAATCTTCCTCAACCTGCTCCTGCTCCTAGCATAACCACAAGCCCAGCCCCACGAAGTAGCTCTCTTCAGCGAAGTCAACAACAATCCTCTCGCCCTCCACCATTTCATTCTCCGTCCGTTCTCTCTACCCACAGATCGTCACCATCGTTATCCGGTTCTAGCCACCGTTCTCAGCAATCTCAGAGCTCTGTCACGTCCGCATCAATAAAAATAGAACCCGCCCCGCCTACACGGCCGCCTCCGCTTCCTCCCTGTGAATCCTCTCCTACAAGGGGCCATCCGATTGGCGGCGTTTCCACACCACCCCGGCGGCTTTTGGTCCTTACAAATGGATCACCAACGTCCCCTCCATCAGCGAATGCAAGTTCACCACCCCCTGCTTATCCTGGCGTTCTGGCCGCATATCAAGCCGATGTCAAGGATGGGCAACTCTATAATAAAGTTTCTACATCTACTCCAGCTTCTACTACCCCACCAAATCGTTCTACCCCTTCTCTGAGTGAAGCTAGCGTGGGTACACCGCCTTCTGCACCTATCAATCCATCTCCCCCCTCTTCAACATCGCCAATAACCCTCGTCGAGACCCCGCGGAGAAAGTCGAAACGTTTCTCTACTTCCCGACCGCCGAGATTATCACTTCACTCTAGAGGGGATAGCACATCAGCCTCATTGTCTCGCCCGCCTCGAGATGGTTTAGGGCTCGGACTTGGCTTGGGTTTGGATGAGGATAAGGGGTGGGGCGATAGCGTGTTCGAGGCTATGAGTGCGACGAGCAGTCAGTTTGAGCTAGGGCCGGATCCTTCGCCACTTTCTTCCAAGTCACCAAATGGGAATCTCCTGCCAGCTATCGTGCTCTCCCCAACATCCATCTCTGCTACATCACCCGGTCATAAGCGGAAGGAGAGTGGTCCTATAGCTCAGCTTTCACTGATCCCAAGTTCTTCGTCGCCAAAATCTACTCCATCTAATACCCATCCGAAGCATGAAGACTCGAAGATACTAACTGTATACGAAGATCGACATAGGATATACAATTCGGGCGAATCGAGTCCAATGTGGGATGAGATAATGGAGATCATGGACAGGAAAAGTCCATCATCGTCATCCTCCAGATCACCGGTGTCTTCTGCACCATCTTCTGCAGATATCCAGAATCAGGCATTCAGAGATCAACGTGTTAACCTCAAAGGAGACGAAGACGGTGGCGACGACGAACTAAGAAGCAGGTTTTCAACTGCTACCCTTCTCCCCTCATCGTTCCAACAACGACCTGACCGAAATCATCTTGCTCCGGAACCATACTCAAGGTATTCGATGCTTTCTGTTGATAGTCCGATAACAGGACGATACCCTGATGGTCGAAATCCTTCAAATAATCGAGATAGTGCTCAGAGCACAACGAGTGTGATCTCGACTGCTACCATTCGGAACGTCAAGGAGGTGGTTGATGTTACTGGGAGAGTGGTTAAGGCTAGCTTAATCAAGAGCGAAGGGATGACTTCGACCAATACTCCCTTTCCACTCCCTTTACCAGGATCCACAATCATTCCAACCAATTCCGACGATAATCAATGCGACGACGAGGAGAGAGATCCCTTCGCGGTCAGACCGCCCTCGTCTCCCATGTCAGGGTCTTTCGGAGGAAGCGAAGAGACAAACATAAGTCGTGAGACGGCGTCAACGAGCGCAACAAGTTCGACCAGCTTTACTTCGCCTGCGTCAGAAGCTGATTGTCCATATACCGGTGTAAAAGGGGGTGATCAGGAGGGGTGGGACGAAGAGGAGGTATATCAAGATGATGGTTATGAGAGTCCGGATCAAAGTCAACAGACCAAAGGGGTCGATGGCAATGACGATGACGATGACGGGCAAGAGATTGTCTACGATAACGCAAGACAGAAAGCACTGCCTAGGGACTACCTCTCTGCTCCGAATGGTCAAGCGGCAGTATCTCGGTCGCTTCTTGGCAACGGTTACCTACATCAGACACCTAGATCTCCGCTAACTCCTGGGACGGAGGTCCTCTCATATTATGAAAACATGTCGCCTGAGCCGGATAGGATGGATTTCGTGGATGAGGTATTGAGGACCAGAGATGCATTTGCGGGACAGCAGCCGGAGGATCTTAGGCCTGCATATGTTTCTGAGGGAACGGCGTTGGAAGACCCAACCATAGGACGACCAAAGATACTTGTTAACGGGTCGCAGGATGAGTTCATTTCTTATGTATCGATGGCGTCACCGTACAACAAGTCACCGACGTCTTCCATGTCGCCGTTGTCTCCATCTCGAACATACCCAGGCTGGCTCAGCGAACTTGTCAAACCACTTTCATCTTTCATCGATGAATCGATAGGCGATCCAAAGCAATTTTACCAAGAACTTGTGGAAATCGCAGAATGCGAGAGTGGCAGTTCAGTTTATGCCGCGAGGGTTGTTGATCCGGGAGGTATTACTGCTCAAGCGCTCAGCAAGGGTGTGAGAGAGCGGGATAGGGTCAGTGCTGCTACTGCGAAGGCGGCTATGAAACAAGCTATGGGTGGGAGTGCAGCTGAACAAGAGATTCAAGAGACCTTACTGGTGGCAATCAAAATTGTACCTATGTCTCCTGTCGGCACACCCAAACTCAAAGATATTGAGAGAGAACTTGCCCTCCTCAAAGCAGCACCATCCCTTCCGTCATCACCCTCCTACCAACCGATCTATCATGCAAATATAATTGTACCAGACGCAGTATATATCGACTTAGTGGACGATTCACTCTGGTTGAGGATGGAATTGATGGAGAGGAGTCTAGCGGATGTCATTATGTTGATCGAGGAAGGACTAATGTTGCAAGAGAGGATGATGGCAAGAGTTGCGGCGGACGTCCTGGAAGGTCTGGTGTTCTTGGAGAAGAGGGGGATTGCACATAGGGACTTGAGGAGTGATAATTTATTAGTCAGTAGGGAGGGAGTTGTGAAGATTGGTGGGTGGTTTTCTCTTTTAGCTTTTCTATGATTCTCGCTGATGGCTCCGTTGCTTGACAGCTGATTTTTCGAGCGCATTGCAAGTGACGGCTGGTTCTCCTCTTTGCTCCGAGCCTGCTGGTGTAGTATATTGGCAGGTACGTTACAATTTACTTACACCTGCACACCTATTTATCTCATCACAATCCATGTCTCTCTCCTCCATTCCCATTCAACTGACTTTGTTATTCACACACAAATAGGCACCAGAAGTCCGCCAAGGCCCCTACGATCCGATGAAAGTGGACGTCTGGTCACTGGGCGCGACAGTCTGGGAAATGGCTGAATCTCAACCCCCATTTTCTTCTGGGGATAATAACAACCGAGTGACAGTGACAGATCAATGGCCGCCATTGAGTCAACCGCAGGTGTTTTCCCCTACATTCCATGAGTTCTTGGGTATGTGTTCTGAGTCTTTCGAGAACCGACCGGGACCTGGGGTACTGTTGAAGGTAGGTTTCTTGCCTGGCTTTGGTTCTGCATGAACAAAACACTGATAACGATATTTTCGCTTTCTTTACAACAGAGTTCATTCATTTCAAACGCGTGTGGACGTTCGGTCATTGTCCAGCTCTTATCCCAATGTGTTACCATTGAACAAATGGTTCAGCAGCGCGAGGCTGCTACTGCTTAAATTTGGATTATCTTTTTACCTGTTTCTGACTGTTTCTGCGCCGTCTGTTTTCTCCCAGCTTATGCCGATATCTACTTGCCACGGACAACGCATTTCCACATTGTTTCATATCCATTTGCATTTCTTTTCTTCTCTACGCAAGTGATACCTTTTCTCTTTCGTAACTTTATTCATTTCTTATGTCTGGGTTTGGAGCTCATCACCATTTTCTTCTTCCTTCTTTTGGATGTATAATCTATTCTAGCTTATACCCTTATTACTGGGGACGCCCACACTTCATGCTGATACATTTTACTTACGACCACTCTCACCTTTCTCCACACAAGTATGTTGCTTATTCCTGTTCTCACTGGCAAGTCCTCACCACATTATTTTCTCTTTTTCATCTGTGTTTCGTCCCACAGTACCCCTGTTGTCCCTATGCAGAGGTTGATTTGCCTCCTACATGCAGTGCTTCGTTACATTTGGTTCTGTTACATATATACCGTATCTATACAATAACTGATGTCCATACAATATGTATTTTGCTCTTTTATAGGATGCTTTGGAAGATATCAGGGATTTAAGTCGGAGGGGAATGTCTTAATGAGTTCCTGACTTAGTTCCGCGGATCAATTGTGGCAAATCCGAGTCATGTGAGCATCTCGCGACGCGGTCAGAAGAATCAAGCGTGACCTGGTTGACATTTTGAGTGGCTGTGCCACTGTTCTTCGACTTCCCTCTACCATCTTCAACACGGTCGGCCCTTCCCAGTTATGTGGAAGAAGATTACAAGCATCAAGTCCAAGACAAGCCCAGTGGAGGAGAGCGAGTCTGGATCTTCCATTACCTCTTCTTCTCAGCCCCGCATTCTGGGTTCTATTTTCGATCCACATCCCACTGTCTCCGTTCACCACCATTCACCGTCACCACTACAGCAAGAGTATTCGGCACATACTCCACAGACAACGATGCAGGATATACCACAGCTGGAAACCCCGGGATCGCCCTTGAAGAAAAAGATGTTCAAGAGGTTGTCACGGCAGCAACCTCCTGCCAATGGATTACAATTGGCGCCCCCTGCACCGATTGATGATCCGGAACAGACGCGTTCGTCGTCGCCTCTCAAGTTCTTGGGACTACCAAAGAAGGTAAAATCTACACTTAGTTTGATAGGAAATGGCAAGTTCTGCTTCTTCTATGTTCTGATTCGTTACATTGATGAAGGCTATTGTAGGTTCTCAAGCTTCTCTGTCACGCGCATCAGGAGATACGTTACGCTCACCTACGCCAACGATGAACAGGTCGTCTTCATTTGACGCCCTACGACAATCCCGCCCTTCACAAGACACGTATAATTCTACCCACACCAGCAACTTGCCTGGAACCCCTGATACCGCCCACACAACATTTGCAAGGCGGCCATCCCATGACAACCCGGATTTACTGTACTCGGCTGATCTTGTGCCAGGTTCCGTGCGCTCAATCTTACGCGACCCGAATACACCTGGCACGGGACAGAACGTCAGGTTCTTTTCCCGAGATGCTTACAAGGTCATAAGCCCTAATCAATCCGTGGACTGCTCGATCGAGCCTCAGCCCAACAATTTAGATACATTGATACCTGCTCCGACCACGTCTTCCCAAGCGCAGTCATCAGAAACACCATTCCTTGACAGGGTTCAGCAGGCTGCCCCTCTGATGGCTCCCCCTACGAATAACAAGAAGATCAAAGGGAAGAAAGCTCGTCCTTCTGCATCAGAACTATTCTCCCCTCTCATGGAGGTCGATACAAACCAGAGGAACTCATATGAGGACTCTCCATCGCAACAGGGAGCACCTGCAGACGCGTCATTGGAATCTATGTTTGACCTGGTCGGTATGGATTTGCCAGCTCTTCCGCCTGGCTTAGGAGATTTCGCACCAGACCATGAACAATTTGCACCAAATTCTGAGCAGACGTCCACTCCTTATCGCCCGAACAAGCCCAAAGCTGTTGATGAAACCGTTTTTCATTCGATGGAAAAGTCTCCAATGCCTGACGGGCAGACCATGTACTACTCCGGTTTGGAGGCATCAACCTCTTCGGACCACAAGAGCCATAGGTCACAAAACTCTATGGCGTCCTCTGTTTCCAGTCATCTCACGCATCATTCCCATTCTAACGCTTCCCAGATATCCGATGGTGAGAGCCACACCAGTTCACAACTTAATCATTCTCGCTCCAGTAACAGCTCGATTCTGGGGAAGTCCTCGAAGCCCAAGTATGCTGTGAAGCCAGCGAAGGCGGCAGTAGCCAAATCTCGGAGCAGAGCCCTGAGTGACACAGTGTTCCAATCATTCATTCGCACCTCTTCATCTTCTACTGAGTCATCTGTGTCCCTTCAGACCCCTCCAGAGGGTGACATCAATGACGAGTCGGCATCCTCCCTTGTGGTGTACACTGCCAGCCCCCAGGCCAGCCCTGGAAAGGCAGATCCCTTCAGAGCCGGCGCAACCACTTACTACACTCCTGGTACTCCACCTAGGAATCAAGTTTCCTCTCCTTCACCTCTAAATACACTCTCTAAAGTAGGAGGTCGCAATCTACACACCCGAAACACCAGTAAAGAGGATTCGCTCATATTTTCCCTCCAAACTCAGCTCACACTGCGTACGGAGATTTGTGCTCAGTATGAGGCTGATCTCCTCGCTCGTGATGAACTTGTTGATGCAGTGACGAAGAAGCTCAGCAAACTCGAGGAAGAGGATGGTCAGCGGAAAGCAGTCTTGAGGAAGTGGAAAAAGAGAGTTGGCGATTTGGAGAGGATAATAAGGAGTCTTGAAGAAGAAGTTGACAACTCGAGACAGGAGAGCCTTGAACGTAGCGTTATGGACGAAGCTAGCGGTGAGGCGTTGCGGATGCTTCATCGGAGGATCGGTGAACTGGAGAGAGAGAAGGAGAAAGTCAACTCCAAGGTCGAAGACATGCAGACGACCATTGAGGAGTTGCAGGAGGACGTTAGGAGAGGCGAGGAGAGAGAACGCGTCCTCAGATCAGGAATTGCGGAAGCGAAGGAGCAGATGGAGATGATGGGCAACATCAGCGTCAATATGAGCCTCGCTGGTGCCATCGCTGGTGCCAATGCCGGTGTTCCCTATCAGAACCAGACTCACGCTATTAGCGACGAGGAGGAAAGAAGGAGAGTAGATGAGCAGAAGGACAGGACTAAAGCTCAGGAAGTAGCATGGGACGCTGAAAGGGAGAGACTGGGCAACGAACTCTCTAATGTTCGTGCTGAATTAGAGGAAGCTCTCGCTCTGGCTAGCAAGAAGGATCAAGAACTCAGTGTTGTCAAGCACGAACTCGAAGCGCAGTGGGGTCATACGGAGGCAGCTGGCGAGAAATCAGCCGCCCTCGAGCGTGAGAGACGGACGCTCCATGATGCGAAGATTCAGCTGGAGGCCGAGGTGGCTGCTCTAAAGAGTGACAAGCAGGCCCTGTTGCATGAAAAGGAGACGATGGTACACGATTTCAAGGTTCACGAGGAGAAAATCGCAGAGATGGAGCACAATTGGAGCTTGACAGAGAACTCGAGAGCACAACACGAGAACGATGTCAAGGTACTTGAAGATATCCGTGCGACCATGGAAAGGGAGCGTGATGAGGTTCGTTCTTGTTCTTTTTTCAGTTAGTCGACTTACATATATTTATTCTTTCCAGCTGGAAGACCAATTGTCACAAGAAAGGCAGCATTCTGACGAATTGTCACAAGCCCTGCAAGAACGAGAAGCCAAATTGACCTCCCTGGATCAGGAGCACCGTTTCGCCCTCGAAAATATAGTTCGTTTAGAAAAGAATCTCCAAGGCCTCGACGAGGAGCTCACGACTTCCACTCAATTATCATCGACTCACCGAGCTGAATGCGAGTCCCTGCGCGAACAGCTCTCGGCCCTGCAACGTACGCAGTCCCATTCTACCTCTTCTCATGCTCGACAGCTCCAAGAAGCGCTCGCTGGACAACTGGAAGCCCAGGAGAGGCTTGAACAAGCAATCAAGGCTCAGGTTCAGGCGGAGACTCAGGTTAGCGTGCTCGATGCTAATATGAAGAACATGACGGATGAGTTGGAGTCGTTGAGGCGACAAGTCCGCTTGCTCAAGCAAGAGAGTGCTGATAAGGAGGTCAAGTTGGTGCAGGCGGAGAAGCAGAGACAACAGGATAAGGAGGATAAAGAAGGATTGAACATAGCCTTGGACTCAAAGCAGACTGAGCTGGAGTTGGTACGTATTGTCACCAACTTTTAATGAATGTTCTTTAACGCTTTCTTGTGGTCTAGCTTAAGCGCAAGTTGTGTGTACGCGGTACAGCTGGCAGCACTCCTGCTCATCCTAGCAAGATCACATCACGCAGAGAGTCCGCCGTATTCTCGACACCTGTCACGGCTTCCCGTCCTTCCTCAGTTGCATCTGACATTAGTTCTAGCGCCTTCAAAGATCCAACTGGCACAACGAAGAAAGAATTATCTGGTCGACTCCCTGCGTTACGTACTTCAGCGACAAGAATGTCCATGGGTCCACCAATACATCGTCCGTCATCAGTGATGTCAGTACCTGGATCTACGCCTAGAACTACTGTTGCTGCTGCCACAAAACTTGGTGGAGGCAGACCTTCATTAGGCACACCGACACCCATTGGAGGAGCGAAGAGCTCAGGGATTGGTTTGGGCCGTGCCCCATCCACGGGGATGACAGGTGCTCGGATTACCACAAGGAAACCTTTAACGAAAATAACGAGGCAGTCTTCTGTTGACGAGAAGGAGAATGAAGGGGAGGAAAGCCGGACATCTGACACGTCAAAGACGCGTTTGCTGGCCACCCCAATATAACAATAACCCACTGGCGAGTCTAATTCTGGTGCCATGCGTTTCTTCAATGCCGCACGCTCCAGACTCCTTGCTATGAGTGGACGGATATTTTTAGTTTCATCTGTGCAAGTGATTTCCTTCCTTTTATGCTGTCCCTTCTCTTCCACCCCAAAATCTCGATGACATTGGCATTATCTCACTTGCTATCTTCACTTGTTATATGCATTCGCTCTTCTCATCATCTTATTTTCTCTATTTATTCTTATTGATATCGTGGCAAAAATTATGCCCTATGTTCACAAGATTTTCGTAATTTGTACCACCATAACATTCTGTTGTTCCAAGTTTCAACCATGCTTCAATGACACTTTCGTGTTCGGTGCTTCGCTTACGCACTTACCACCTTCTTGTAAATTAGCTGCGAGTTGTATGCTGGCAATATGGACGCATTGAAGTTTTGAATGGAGCCGGCCCCTTCACCATTCCCTCTTTCTATCAGATACCAATTGAAAGAGCTTACGATCAACACCTTCCGGAAGTTTCCTGGCCAATAACTCTCTTACGTCTACAAGCTTACCCTTGCACCGTCAGTTCTGGACACGACTTTGATCTGAATGGTGCAGTCTCTAGATCAGCTATCTACTATACCACGTTCAACATCTGCTAGAATTCCAACTCATTCTAGTTCATCTGTTGGTGACTTAGTATTATCCCCAGAAACGGTTGACTCGTACTTATAGTTCGACGGCACCAACTTCCCAGTCAAGCCTGCGAGTCAAGGCTCAAGTTTAGCCCTAGTCGCCTTCTCTGTGACGACTCGGGGCAGCACGGGTCGAATTCGGGCAAGCAAAGTTGGCTTTACCTGAGTATCTCATCTGACCTCATATCCTCATCAGATTAACTATTCAACTTCAAGGGCTCGATTTATTTTTGTCCGATACTACTTTCCATGCGGCACGCTCTACACGGTTAGTAAACGACCCGCCGTGGGCCGTTCCTAGTGCTACGCAGAGGGTGGATGTCACCAGTTTACACGTCCCAAAGTTGAGATTTGCTACTGGTGAAGAATTATATCAACATCCCTGCGTTACCAAGATATGGACTACACCAGCTCAAATTCTCTTCAGTCTGAGAGCTTTTACAGAATGTTTCTCGTGAGGCAAACGGAGGGCACGTTCCAAACGGCTTGGAATAATTCCTTCATCGACCTACATCTTTGTGCTGAGCAAGGCGTCGGGTTCATCTATATCATTGCGAACAAGAGCTGTTGTCACAGTCACCAATGAAAGGATTTTCCCGTACCCACTAGGCTGACTATGGCTTGAGTGACTCTCGCGCCTGCTTGGAGCGAGGGTGAATCGATGGACTCCGAGACTGAATGCATCAAGACCGAACGCACCCATTGGCCTTCCACAGGAATCGGCAAGAACCAATGTTCGCATGTGCCGGCCTATAGTGCCTTTGGTAAAATCAGAGGGAGAGGGTAGCAATATGCTAGTAAGCTTACATTCTTCAAAAACCAGGCCGTACTATTATCCCTTGCTGTATGTACAGCTCGAAATTGTTTCTATCCGTATCGTCCAGATTATCAAGTAACACCCCGATATTATGTACCAGAATCAATCGCTAATTCTGCTGCATCTACTTCCTTCCAATACAATTTCACTAATAATAGACTCACTGCTTTTCATGCTTGTGTTTTTTGTGTTATTGATAACTTGTTGTTCTGCGATGCACTGTGCGCACCACAGCTGAGTACTCAAAACGAGTAATTGGCGCGATCACGTGATAAACCACCTTCCAACCTTCCTCTCCCGGTTCCGCCGTCCCTGTCTCTTTGTTCAAGCGATACCTGGTTTATTATTATTATTAGTTTCTTTTCGGTTTATTATTCCAATCTTTTGACCTCCCATGAGCAAACAAAAGCAACCTCTGATCATTCCTGAGGGTATTACAGTCGAAGAGAGTCGACTTCTCCGCCAACAACAACAACAAGCCCGATTCCGGAATCGTGGGGGGTAGGTCTATGTCTATATTAACTTACAGAGCAACTCACGATATCTCAGTACCTTTGTTCCCTCAGAGCAAAATAAAATTATGGAACTTCTCATGGCCAGATCAGTAAACGGCGAATCCCCGTCTAAAAGTAGGCGTCCGAGGGCAAGTATCGGCAAATCGACATTAAAGAAAGGTCCTAGAAAGAGTGTTTCCAGGGACTCATTATCAATTCGGAAAACACGCAAGAAAACATCTAGAGCCAACCCTGCGGATGAGGATGATGACTTTCGGGAGGCTGGAAGTAATAGAGCTCATGCATCTCACCCGCCACTATCTGATGCACTTTTCTAGCGCGGGATTTGAACGATGATGCGCCCCCTGAAAACCCAAAGGCGAAAGCAAGACCCAAGACCAAGAAGGCTCGGGGTGCAGTCAAGAAGGTTACCTCTACGAAGAAACCCTCTACCAAGGCACAGCAGAACTACCTCGAAACTATATACGAAAGAGATGAGCATTCAGGTATGCTACAAATGCAGGTGCACACATGACCTGACACTCTCGGTTCTACATAGAGCACCCAGAACATTCAGGTAAACAGTTTATTTTGTGAGGTACTCCCCTCTGGAATTGAAATGACCGCGACAGAAGCGAATTCCCTTCCAGATGAAACCTTGAACACTCCTCCTGAGAAAGTGGTGCCCGCTTCAAAGAGGGGGCGCAAGAAAGGTGTACATATTTCCAAGTCTAAAAAATCCACCACATCTCTCAACACTCATTCGGGTGAAGAAATTGCAGGTGGATCAGATGATGAGAAACCTAAGCCAGGTACATAGAGGTTCACTGCGGCCGCGACCTTTTGCACTTACACGGCTTCTCTTATATCCAGATCAGGTTCGGATGACGGTTAAGACCTCGCGGCGGAAGCAGAAGGATGCTGAGAACCAAATCACTCATGAGGAGGGTCCCTCAGGTACATGAGGGAATGCATCAAGGGTGTTACCGTCCCTTGACTATTTTACAGGATTGGGTTCATCGAGATCTACGAAAAGAAATATCGCGGCCTCGACTGTTTCTAATGATAGCGAAAGCCTTCCCCGAAGTGTGAATAACTCTGGTACTGTGATACCCCTTCGCTGACTTGGAATCCACCTCATTTTTCTCTCTAGAATGTTCCGTGCCCAGAAAGCAGCAGAAGAGAAAAGCCACGGATGCTATGCATTCTCAAACCACAAAAGGTAAAAGGAAAATCATGGCATCCAAACGATATAAGACATCTGAAGAAGATGCTCAAACTCCGCTTGCTGGAGGTACGAATACACGGAGTCAATGCTCAATCCGATTCTCTCTTGATCTTAGTTTCTGATTAGATACATCTTCATCTCCGAGGAGAAGTAAACCTCTCAAACGGATACATCAGGATGGGGAGCCCCAGCGAAAAGTGAAGAGGCAGAAGCTGTCTAGTCCAGGACTATCTGATCTTACTATTGTTGCTCAATCGAGGGTCGATGAGTTTTGCTCCTCGGAGAAGTCCAAATCTAAGAAGAAGAGACAGGATACCGCCAAATTGGAACCCAATCGTGAAAGATTGCACAAGGAGGTCAGCCGGATACAGGACTGTGATGAGTCGATGACGATTGGTCCTACCGCGTCTAACTCGATTCGGAAGATCGATTGGTTGCAGAAGTGCTCCAAACCGTGAGTAGCAAAACACCATGCGGCTTTGAAGTTTCTCCCAAGACATCGGCTGACAATATACTCAATCAGCCCCGAGCCATTGTCGAAAACCAGCAATTTCAAAGAGAACACAATAGGCAAACCTAAATCTACGGTAAATCCTCGTCTTGTAATTCAAGGACCGTCTCTCCTGTATAAGTTCTCATTAACTTCTTGGTTCGAAAGGTCGCATCCAAGCCACCGTCTCAAACTAAATCAGCCACGCGAAAGCGCAACAAGATCCCTGATAATGTCCTCGCTCGTTTGAAGAAGAGTGCAGCCTTACAACATATCTGCGACGAGGAGCCAGACCCCCTGGATTTCCTGTCCTAATCGTGATCTGACTTACCCCTGCCATAATGTGCCACTTGTAATCAATCTAGGTTTGCAGTCTCATAGCTATAGATGTGTTTAGTCCCTATATTCGCTTTGTTCATGATCTAAGTCACCTTGTATGTATTCTTCACAGCCTGTACACTCC
>CEMT01385813.1:0-18869 GCA_900068985.1 Pterula multifida
CAATTTATCAAAGGGGGTCATTTATCAAGCTGTTGCACATGATAGTATCCTTCATCAACACTCATTCCCTCTTCATCGGCACCATTCTATAATGTCGCATCCACGGGAAATCATTCAATAGGACTGTATCGAGACGATCCAGCATTACACCACGAAAAATGTGGAATGCGAATGGGTCAACCTACACATAGTAACACCGACATCGCCATCGTCGCATCGTACAGACACCGAATAGACCAGGAATATGGTCTAGGAGATCACCCGGTACAAGATATGCAGGATCGCAGATAGATAAGAACGGGTTTTTCTACTATAGTATGTTGCACTGCCCAAACCATTCCATTTCTTTCTTCCATTATTCCAATTCCATTGCAGAGGATCCATTCCTCTTTCTCCTTTCGTTCCTTTCATTTATTTTATTTAATATATAAAATACACAACGAATGTACTACAAAAAAACCACACCAATACACCCCACCTTTATCGCTAATACTTTTTGGATGAGAGTGACACAGCCGCCACAGTGGCTTACCAAATACATCATAAGTTTGACTCTCCCCTGACCTTGAATGCTTCTCTGTCTTCGACGGCCTGCTTTGTGTAACATGGTGTCAACACGGTCAGCTCAGCGTGCAATTGCTTCCAATACTACTGGAACTGAAAACCCGATGGAGCCTCCCAATAAACGGCGAAGAATAACCAAGACCAAATCAACAGAAACCGCTAGTATTGAGGACACGGCTACAACAGATTTGCCCTGCAAACGCGTGAAGTCGCCTTGGAAAGTCGGCGCACACGTCTCAGCTGCAGGAGGAATTCATAACGCTGTCCTGAACGCGTCCAAGATTGGGTAAGAATCAGTGAAATGGCGGTTTCATCGAACTTTTTGACTGATACCCCTTCCAGCGCAAACTCCTTTGCACTCTTCCTCAAATCGCAGCGGAAATGGACTTCTCCGCCTCTTCAACACGATACCATAGCTTCCTTCACCTCTCTGCTCAAAACACACGGTTATGATCCTAAGAAAGATATTCTGCCGCATGGAAATTATCTCATCAACCTGGGTAACCCGGATGAAGAGAAACGCCAGAAAGCGTTTGATTGTTTTGTGGATGACCTGAAGAGGTGCGAGGAAGTTGGTGTTGGGATGTATAATTTCCAGTAAGTACGTACACGTTCTTTTGCCTGGACTCATGCTTACGGAGCAATGTTGCAGTCCAGGCTCTTCACTCGGTCTTATATCCTCTTCCACTGCCATCTCATATATTGCACAATGCATAAATCGAGCCCATTCACTGACATCGTCCGTTATCACTGTCATTGAAAACATGGCTGGCGCAGGAAATATCGTCGGCTCGCGGTTCGAGGACCTAGGCGCGATCATCAACGAGGTGGAGTGCAAAGACCGCGTTGGAGTTTGTTTGGATACGTGTGAGTTGGACCAAGTAGACTGAGCACGCATACTAATGATAAGATTGTTTTGGGTTACTTATAGGCCATGCGTTTGCCGCGGTATGTGCCCTCCATGTTGTTATTCGTGGCATGGTTATTAACTATTTTCTAGGGCTACGATATCCGCAGCAAACAAGGCTGGGAGTACGTCTCCTCTCCCCTTTCCTGCGAGCAACTGCTCTCTTACACATTTGCTCTGCATTGATTTACCTCTTAGTGACACACGTACGTCTATTCTTTCACTCCGTTCTTAGTCCCAACTCCCGCCTTGACACATACATACAGTCAACGAATTTGACAAACACGTCGGCCTCAAGTATCTCTGTGGTATGCACCTGAACGACTCGAAAGAGGGACTGGGTTCCAAGAAAGACCGACATGAGAATATTGGACTGTACGTTCCTTCCTTCTCCCTTTTCAAATCATCTCTGATTCGGTGATTTTCTAGTGGCCACCTCGGACTTGCAACATTCCACCATATTCTTAATGACCCTCGAACACAGGGTATCCCGCTTATACTGGAGACGCCGTCACAAGAGCGCGACGAAATTTGGACAAAAGAAATTGAGGTGTTAAATTCTCTGTCGATATTAAACTCGTCACCAAGGTACCCTTTTTTAATCTCGCTTTTCTTCATCCCTGTTTTTCTATCTTGTGTAGCCCACTGGTTTGTGGTGCTTCCTTTCTTGAGTTCTCCTTTTCATTATCCTGTGTTTACCAGCCTCGTTTGCTTCTGTTCCTTCTTTTTGAACTGTGTCCTGATCACCTTTGTTCGTCTAGAGATGATGATACTGAGTCAATGAGGAAAGGTAAAGAGGCAGACATAGATATGGAAAAGATGGAGGAGAAGCTCGAGATGATTCGCGCTGTGGTAAAGCAGGGCGAGGGCAATACGAAGTCAAAGTCAAAGTCGGGTGTAAACAACGTGAAGAAAAGTGGGAGTAAAACGAAGCAAGCAAAGACGATGGCGAATGGAAAGGGAAAGGCGGGCAAGAAGGGAAGGAAGAAGGACTCGACTGATGATGACAGTGAAGAAGGCAGTCAATGCGGCAGTGAGCATGAGGACTGAGAAGATCGTTTTGGTCCGTGTTTCTCTTTCCTTCTCCTGGCTGTAGTCTTATCTAGGACCCAGGTTCCACGTCGTCCAAGGCTTTAAGTAACCCGTGCCGTACCTCTCCTTTCTATGAATGGGCTTGATCTATCAAATATCATATACCATGAAGCGATGGCTGTGATGAGGATTTGCCTCTTTTTCTCCATCCATCTGACACGATGATAGGGCACGGCCTAAGTTGCGACAACATTTGCCATACACCACCGGTTGACTGTGTCTGACTGCGGATGAGACAGAAACTGTACTATTCGTCCAGTCTTGGGTTCTCCTTGGGAATGCGTTAGCCATCAAACCGTGGCTCAATTTAGGGCGTCTATCACTTACTATTATGTAATTTGGTTCAGTGGCATGTGATAGTCATATGTTGCGTTGCATTCTTGTTCCCCACCCAGCCATCGTTTCCGCGCTTGTAAATCTCGCAGTTACAGTGAGGGAGCTTGGCTGACACACTGAAGCTGAGAAAATTGAGAGGGGGGTTGTGGAGAAGAAAAAGACAATTCCAGAAGACGATCACCCTGCTACTATTTCTGCAGTCCCACTCAAGCAGCTAGGTAGACACCGTGAAGCTGAAAAGATTAAGAGGGATGTTATAGAGAAGACAAGAGCAACATTTGGAGACGACCACCAAGATACCATTCTGGCACTTGGCAACTTTGCTGTCACTATCCATCAACTCGGCAGGCATAGTGAAGCTGAGAAGATAGAGATGGTGGTGGTGGAGAAAAGAAGGGCAGGACACGGAGAAGATCATCCACAAACCACTTTCGGACTCGCAAGTCTCGCTGTCACATCGGTCGTTACCATAAAGCCGAGAAGATGCAGAGAGAGGTTATGGCGATCACAAGGAGTGCGTTCGGAGAGGAGCATCCACAAACAATCCTTACACTCTCCGATCTTGCAATCACTGTTGGTAAGCTTGGTTGATATAATGAAGCAGAGGAGATTAACAGGGAGGTAGTGAAAGAGAAGGCAATGTTTGGAGATGATCACCCAGCTACCATTTTCGGTCTTGCGAATCTAGCTGCCACAATCAGGGAATTGGGTCGACATAGTGAAGCCGAGAGACCTACCCCAGCACCATTTTGGCACTTGCAAACCTCGCGGTCACTATCGGTCATCTTGGTCGACATCATGAAGCAGAGAATATTCAAAGGTGGCGGAGAGGAGACGAGCAGTGTTTGGAGACGATCACCCAGGTACCCTCTCCGCACTTGCAAGTCTCGCGGTTGCAGTCAGAGAGTTAGGACAATACAATGCAACTGAGAAGATCGAGAGAGGGCTGGTAGAGAAGATGACAGCACTATTGTGAGCCAATTACCCACACACCATTCTCTCGCTCGTAAACCTCGCAGTCACATCTGGGTCAACCTATCGACGCTGAGGCAATCCAAAGGGAAGTGGTGCAGAAGAGGCGTGCTGTCTTAGGCGATGATCATCCAGATACCCTCTTAGCCCTGAACAATCTCACAGCCACTCTCCACTGCCTCGGGAACTGTGCTGAAGCCGAGCAGTTGTCACTATCGCCCCCCTCAAAGCCCATAAGAACCTCGTGATGCCTCCTCGGCGTGATCAACAACAGCGTATGCCAATTTCGTTGTCCCCGTGTATAAAGCAAGTCAACTCCCACTGTTCCAAACCCTTCGAGATGGACTTCATTTGGGGTGGCTACAGTAACATATTTACTCCTACTATTCGTGACAACCTTTAACGTAAAGAGAAAGAGTTCTGATACTCTACTATGCAGCCAAATATTGAACAAAGCTAACTCCGATGCACAGAGGACCGCGATGTCAAAGCTAGTGCACTCGGATGTCTCGGCGTCCAACGTCCAGACTACACGGCAATGAGTCTTGCCTGTGATTGAGCCACAGACGTGTTGTGGAACCGCCACAGCTCGCATTACCCTACAACCCACGACATTCGGAGTTCTGTTGGCACCGAGCTTGTGACAACGGCGCTCATCTGGAGCAGGATGAAACTGATGAATTACAGCCAGTTCAAACCCAGAACAGCCAAACTAACCGTCGTCTTCCACAAACCCTGGGAAGTCATGCTTCAGGTGCATTTGAAGGCTTATTGCGAAAGCCTATCAGGTCATGGTAGAAATGTTTTCATATTAAATTCAGACCTTCCTGTGAAATCACATATCCTGATGTCATGCAGTACGAGGTATTATGCCAGGTGGTACACGCTGATAAGCAACAGATCTGATCAGAAGGTTGTTCTATCAATTCCAATAACGAGAGCAATAAGGGAGGCTTGCTTGATCTATCGTCTTGACTTATCCATAAGATCGCCCTCTGAGCATTGCATGTCGCTCTCCACTATCGTCGGTCTTGGTTTTCTCTCTGTGTTTCCTGGAGTCGCTGCTAGATCGCACCAAAGTCCATCTATGGCCCTCGTTTATCGCTCGACACTTCCACCCTGTATGTCCCAGTGCGTGCAGCAAATGGAAACTGACAACATTTGCAGGTTAGGCGGTCTTCCCCCTCAATTTTCTAGGTCTTCTAATTCATTAAATAACTAGTGATGAAAGATCCTGTATTTGCAATGACAATTTCAACGCATGCGGTATTATGAGTTGTCCGGAGGAGTGGGATCCTCTTTTTTCGTACAATGAATGCCACGGGCAAAATCCACACACTACAAGTCAGCCAACAACTCCTGAACAGACCAATACGCGGACCCCCACTTTCATCCCTTCGCACGGACCCCCCTCATCGATTATCACATCTGCAACTTCAATTCATGTCGAGCCGGCTTCCACAGGACTCCCTGGAGATGCTTCGAGCCCTGATACAACAGTTTCAGCGCCTCCCAAAGTCACCTGGTCTCGCTCTTTGAGCAGAGTTAGCAGCGCTGTATCTTCGTTCAACACTGCAACGTGTGTTCACAAATCTTTATCAACATGTTACCTGTCGAATCTTTACTCAACAATTGATCTTCAGCACATCTTCAAGAGCTAGCAGCTCTGACACAAAAGAAGCTCCACCGACGAATAGCGCATTACCTCCAACTCCACCGCAAACCCCACCCCCAACTCCATCAACTCAACTCAAAAGATCAAATCTGATCTTTATTGCTGTTGGTACTGGGAGCGGAATATTTATGTTGCTGGTAATTATCCTTATCTGGTACCTTGTGAGGAAACGAAAAAGGAACCAAGGCGCAGATGGCGCTGTATCTGGTCTCATCGGTATGTGCTAAGGCTAGTCTCACTTCATATGAAGGGGGGGTACTTCTTCCGATTTAGCTATACTGACACTTTAATCGTAGGAGATCAGGTTGCTGAGGCTGCAAGCCGCTCCACGCCTGGTGGTGCATCGATAGTTGATCCTATCCGGGAAAAACGGAAAGGAGTATATTTGCAGACCACTACTGCATACACTTCTTCTGGATCACCATTATTGATTGATGAGGCTTCTAACATCATGCTCCATCCCAACGACACTTCACCTCACCTCGATCAGGATGACCCTTCCCGATCTCCAATTCCCATGGCCCGGGATGAATTTCGGCTTTCAGCGCTGAACGGCCGATTAGAGGAACTGGCTCAAATCGTGAGAGTTATGCAGGAAAGACAAAGCCCACCTCCATACAGATAGCCAGGGGTTTTTCCCCTGCTCTTAACGGTATATTCATGCATGTTCTTATGAGTCTGGACCCCAAAACCCCATGATGAGCCTCTGCTCCTTTGTAGTATACTTAATTTGGGTCACACATTCGCAAGAATCACTGATACGGATTTTAAGCATCGCCCTGGGCAGCTGCTAAACCAGGTAAGCGTTTCATCAACACCGTCAAGATAAACTTCAGGGATGGTTTGGGTGGGCTGTGATTTACGGTTATCAGCCCAAGTATAATGGCAGCCTCTTTGTCAAAGGTGAAGAAGTTCATATCAATGTTGTGTAGCAGCGATCAGCCATTGACACAGTAGATGTGTGAGAGTCAGTGGCGGCAACATCCTCAGCTATGGGCCCAAGCACTGACTGAGGACAGTATCAGCCATCAGCGAACTAGGAAATGATCAACATCTGTGCCGCTTACAATTCTGTCGAGGAGGCTTTTAATAAACTCGATCGAAGTATAATAGAGGAAGGGAATGATGCCAACATTTCGAGAGAGAACGAACAGTGGCAGCTGAACTAAGTAAAGCTGGCCGTGGGAACTGATGACTCAGCTACGCGGATCAGAAACATCCGACTTTTCCCGTGCTCATACCACTTGCACCGTCTTGCGACCATCCTACTCTGAGCTAAACTACTTTTCGACTTGTATTACTCTGATTTTACGATATATACCATTTAGTGTTTTACCTATGGGACTCATTGCATATAAGGAGGGGGTTGCGGTCCATGGGCCATTCTTTCTTCTCGTATCATATCCCGTACTACTCCCCTCAGCACCCCCAGATCCAGATTTTGACCAGTCATTGGAACCCATGTAGGATTTTGGTCACCGCCGAAACTCAGCGCGCGGAAATTATGTCGAGCACGGATGCGGTTGAACATGTCCTCTTCGGCTATAGTCTGATATTCCGAAAGCTCATCGGAATGTGCAGAGCGTGAAATAGCCCATCGATGTCTGGCTCCTTCCTCTGCTGATGGTTCTGTATATCCCGGTGACTGCAGGGAGAAATGATTGAGATGGTTTCCCATGGATGCATCATCTACTGCAAGCACAGTCGCTGATATCAGCTCGGATGGACACCAGATCTGCAGGAGGCGATGTACAAGCTTACCTTGCACTGTCAACGAATTTCCCCTAGTTTCCAGAGCAGAATCACTCTCTTCCAAGACTTTGACATTCCTCTCAATCCTGGTAGCGTCATCATTCCTGGCCTCCACATCTATTCCATCACGGATGATTGTCTGTCTCTGTCTTCTGCGAGTCGATAGGCCACAAAACGCTAGTGTCGGCCGTTTTCCTTTTCTCCAGAGCAAGATCACCGCACACAGTGTCAACACGAAGATCAAAGCTACAACACCAAGAACTCCGGCTGTGATAGTTACCCTGGTATTGACGCGATCCTGGGAAGTACCATAACTTGAAGTAGCCGAGCTCGTGGGAGCGAATATAGATGTGACGTGTCCTGGAGCTAACGACGAAGAAAAGATGGAAGCCGAGCTCGAGAACGATGGGAGTGGTGTCGTTGAGGGAACAGCCACTGGGTCCTGTGCAGAAGTAACCGTGCTGTGTTTGTTGGTGAGTGAAATCCTTGGCTTTCACGTTAGGAAAACGCTCACGGAGTAATAGTACTTACACGGTGACTATTTGGCTTTCGGTGGTAGTCCTGGTACCCGATGGATCTATACAATATGTATGCAGATTTTAGTTCTGTCCACACTGATCCACCAGTATGAGCTCACCTCCAGTTTCAGCATTTCCAAATGGCAAGTCAGTCCCGAATGGAAAGTTACTCCCGAATGGATCGTTGGTCCCGAATGGAAAGTCACTCCCGAATATACCATCTAATCCAGGAATTCTTAACCTTCCTCTATTCTCATCTCCTTTAATTCCCTCATCTCCTTTAATTCCCTCATCTCCCTCGTTTTCCTCATCTCCCTCGTCTCCCTCGTCTCCCTCATCCCCCTCATCCTCCTCGTCTCCCTCGTCTCCCTCACCCCTCTCATCTCCCTCAGCGCCTCTTCTCCGACGTGTCAATCGCGTTCTTCGATCATGATTCCTCTTAACACTACCTTTGGTCGTCAAAGTTCGTGTAGGGGGTCTAACTGTTATAGCTAACGCTCCATGGTAACTCGGATTCAGATTATGTTGGAGTCGGACTGAAACTGTTAAGCTTGCGCTCTTGGCGAGTACAATGGCAGCCAAGGATGTTATACGTGGTGGTGCCATATGTCGAATCTGGGATAGGATGGATTCGACGGGCGGTTGGAAAAGTTGAACGGAAAATCAACTGTTTTTTGGCAGTATATATACTTAGGAGCATTCATGGCTCTGTATCTATCTAGATCTGTTTTCTGACGATTATGTTTATTCACGTAGTTGCTTCCACATATTACAGAATTAATTTTATGAGTACCATAGCTCAATTGATCTTGGAACTTTTGATTTGTTTGTTACATAGTACGATCGTATGTCAGAGGAACCCGACTGGTAGTCAGCAACACGAGATCGTGGGAGAAAACATCGGCCGAGAGGAAGCGCCACAACCGTGGGAAGCTGACTATTAAGCAATATGGTGGAAGTCAGGTCTTGTCGGCTTCACCAATGACTGTGTTACTCCCTAAACACGCCAACACAGACCCACCTGCTTGAGCACTATCTTCTCCGAGTCTAATATTACTCTGTAATATTTCTCACAGGGAGTCAGTACGAAAAGACAGCAACCAGGTACTCGTACAACTATAGGTGCCTATCGACCTGCATACTGCGTTCCTACTACCGGTGTCAATGGAGTACTCTTATTGAAACTCGACAATAGATTATCTCCATATCATCTTCTCCAAGGGGCAGTTGATATGCTACAACTCGCACCACTATTATAGTAGGAAGTTTCCTGAGGTTTGTCTCATAAACCCATGACCAACCATTGTGCTGAGCCTGTATTCATTCATTTCCAGGCTCATCGTGTGCACTCAACAATCTTCCCACAACCTAAGATATAAACATGAGCTTTCTGCTCTCACACATTGGTGATTAACCTCTCCATGGCTCCCCTCTCACTCGTGTCCAAGCTCATCATCAATAACGAAGAAACACCGTGCCTAGCCGGGAGACAGATCATTGTTCGTCTTGTCACGGCGTTTCAACTCATTTTCACTCACTGATTTCCATTTTCTCTAGTGTATTGATCCTAGCACAGGGAAAGAGTGGTTCAAGGTGGATGAAGCTGACAAAGAGGGTGAACCGTCTGCCTCCTTCCTTCAACGCGCCTGTGACTAATTCATATGATGTTTAGATGTTGAGGCTGCAGTCAAATACGCCGAAGTCGCATGGCCAGCATGGAGCGAACTCCCTGCGTACCAAAGAGCAGCCACTATTCGCAAATTTGCGTCACTCATCATCGAGCATTCTCAAGAACTCGCCGAGTACGAGGCTAGGACTATGGGGAAGTGAGTGCTATCGTTTTGCTGCTGCTGCTGCTTCTAAATGCTCTTAGTCCGACCTTGTCTGTACAAGGATACGATATCCAGGCAACCGTTGCCATCTTCAACTATTTGGCCGCTCTTTGTGAGACCGCAAAATCAGCGGTATCTACGAATACACCGGGAATGTTGAACTACACTTTGCATCAGCCTTACGGTGTCACTGCAGGTGAGTATCTATCCACGGTTATCTCGGGGTGTGCGTCTTCATTTTGCTTGTCCGTATTAGCCATTATTCCATGGAACAGTAAGTTTAACCTCCAAGTCGTTCCGGTAGCTATAGCTAACTGACGGTACTCCCCAAAAGTACCTATGATTGCTTTTGCGTTCAAAGTAGGAGCATCAACTGCCGCTGGAAACGCTATTATTCTCAAGTCCTCTGAGAAGGCACCAGTCACGGTGGGCACCAGTAATTGAACAAGTGTTGCACACCACGGACTTACTTTGCGACATAATTTAGCCTCTTTTGCTAGGAAAACTCGCTATCGAAGCTGGTTTCCCTCCCGGTCTCATACAGGTTCTTTCCGGATATGGGCCTACCGCTGGAGCGGCTCTCGCTCGAGTATGTCTTCCTGCTTGGTCGACCACATGACCCCGTAATTCCTTATCTGATTCTCTGTAGCATATGAAGGTTCGGAAGATTTCCTTCACAGGATCACTCGCAGTGGGCAAGAAAATTCAGGAGATGGCTGCCCAAAGTAACCTCAAGCGCGTCACTCTAGAATTGTATGCCTTTCTCCATAAATAAGTCATGCTTATTCAAAGTGTTAATCGTGCTGTATTCCGTGTAGAGGAGGGAAGTCTCCAGCCATCATATTTGCAGATGCAGATCTAGAATCTGCCTCGATGGCCCTCGCATTCTCCATTACGGCGTGGTCTGGTCAATCCGTATGCAACCTATTTCATTCACTTACTGCAGCTTTTGACTGCATAATTAGTGCATGGCCTCTACTCGCGTCTATGTTCATTCTTCCGTTGCGCCTGAGTTTTTGAGGTTATATATAGCCTCCATTCAAGCATCGGTAAATAGACCGGGTACTCCGACTAAATCCGACACCAACTTGGGCCCTTTGGTGGATAATATACAGTACGAAAAGGTTCTTAAGTACATGGAGACTGGCAAGAACGAAGCAGAAGTTGTTATAGGTGGCAAAAAAGTGTCAGGAGAGGTAATTCCTTTCTCCGATCCTTCGCTGATCTGTTAACTTCACGTACATCAGGGCTATTACGTCGAACCCACTGTGTTCTCTGGAGCGGCAGATGACTCAATTATATCACAAGAGGAGATTTTTGGGCCTGTATCTGTTATTAACACATTTGAAACCGAGGAAGAGGTTATCAAACGAGCGAATGATACCCAAGTAAGTATGCCTTGGGATATCAATGTCCTCAATGATGCAAATTAATTCTCATTGCAGTATGGATTATACGCGTCAGTATTCACTAGGGACGTGCACAGATCATTAAGGTGCATCAAAGCTCTCGATGCAGGCAGGTGAGTTCTTCAGGCATGAATGTCCGTTTAGCCTCGTTCAATCGCTGTGTAGTGTCGCAGTGAACTGTGCCAGTCCAAGTGAGTTCTTCATGTCTCTCTTCAGAAGAATTCTCAACTTTGAGTAGCGCTTAGTGTCGATATGCCATTTGGTGGTTACAAAGAGTACGTGTTGACACTTCTAGGAGAATATTTGTGACCATGTCCATCACCATTAGGTCCGGAATAGGACGAGAAATCGGACCAGATTGTCTAATTAGTTGGCAAGAGGTATATTTGGCTTCAAATACCGTTCTTACTCTGGCTCAACGACCTTGGAAACAGACAAAAACTGTGTACATGAAGATTTAGGCGATAGTTCCACGAAGGTCGGACTAACTATTGTACGTGGTATTTATTATTGTCGGGTATGAACTATTGCTCGGTGAAAACTTTTTTGACCACCTGCTCCCATATGACTTGAGGATTGTTTGCACTGGAGTATTAGATAAATTATCTGAATTCGCTACGGAGTAATAGGTTTCGAAGCGTACCTCTTGGCTGTTAATGGTAGATCGATCGTCGCCCTGCGATCCTGCCATTCTACAAACATGTGTTTGGATTCTATTGAGATACTGAGGAAAAATATGGTACCTTCGGGAGCCTCTGGATCATAGATTCCATATGCAAGTCTCCAATTTAGTCCTAGGACACCATTGACCGATCTGATTTGACGAGGTTAGGCTCATCAATGGTCCTATCTCTAGCACTCACAGATCAGGAGGAGCAAGCGGATGTCCCTTCAGGTGTGTCGACTAGCGCAACTATTAACCCTAATGTATGGTGGGCTAGAGGAAGAGAAAAAGACAAGCCTTGATCTCGGTGTCAATGGTCTGGAATGTGACCGATTGACCACCCACTGTGCCGCAATATTGCTGTTTGACACCTTTCTTACCACCAACCACAACCGTTTTGCTTCCTTCCAACTTGGCCATCGTGATCTATCCTCCTCACAATGAGTATTGGTCATATGCACAAGCGTGGTACTCACACTAAACAAGGAGCAAGAACTTGCACATCTATGACGGGACACAATAAATATCCGGACCTGAAAAGACTTGGTATCGTTTTCTCACCTGCCATTGCTAACTATAACAACGTCTCGACCAGAGAACAGAGGCTCATCTGGAGGGGGGCTCGTAAACCCTTCCGGCTGACACTCCTGGCCAAGTCTATCTCACAAATCAGAACAGAGATTTCACAGACTAATCACAAGAGCTTAGAATACACCTTGGGCTAAACATATCTCGTCTCCCATTGATTGTTGATTTCACTACTGGCTCCAGCCAGTTATCCGTCGCATTGAACTGCTGGTTAGTTGCGTTTCTCCATTGAAGAGGATTGTAGAGAAGAGCTAGACCTGCGTCGATAGCTGGGTCTGCCATAATCGTTTTCACGATCTCTTGAGCCAGGGGGCCAGCACGAGCTTTAGTATCCAGGCCCGCTTGGGGAACCGTAGTGCTTTTTGAGCCAACAATCTGGAATTAAATAATGAGATAGCTGAATAACCTCCAGGGTAAGGTTCGCAGTGCATCAAACGTACTGCTCGGTGTAGGAACTGAGTATATTTGTGAATGGAGCTGTAAGTGTGTCGCTAACAATGCGAAGAACAAACGGAACTCACATGAGCAATGCAAACAAATCCTGTATGCAGCGTTCAATCCATGTGCAAACATGAGTAATTAAGGAAATTTACTCACCTCCTCCGTTGTTTGTCTGAGGATGACAGTTGATTGGGAGCATAAGTCATCGCCCGTAGTGGGTGGCAAAGGATACACGTACCACATCCACAATCAATCTTTGCGCTCCATGATTTTTCAGTTCCCCCAATCCATTCAGGAGTGTAGACAGCAGTGCTTCGTAGTCAATATCCTGGAAACTTCCAAGAGCTAGTACACCAGTCTTTTGATCGTCTAATCGATAAAACTGAGCAACACGAGAGCTAGCCGGTAACGGGTCAGGTGGTTGGAGGGGAGAAGGAAGAACAGTGTTTGTGACTAGTGTACCATCCAACTGCACATTGACGAGATGTTTGGGTCCTACAGGCGGAGGCAACAAGGACGCAGGATCATTGATGTCCACGCCGTTCGTATCCTGTCGCGCAACACAATTATCCTGCCTGAATGACTTGGAGTCCTTAAAAGGATTGGTGGCAGCACCAATTCTTGAGCGGTAAGGTAGCTTGAATCAGAGAAAACCCATTTATTAGCAGACAGAACCGTGAATCGCTTGGTAATATCGGTTTACCGTCACTTGGACTGGCTTCGAAGCGTTGACTAATTTTAAAGTCAATTTGACTTCGTCATCCAGAGGTAGGGACTGCTGAGCGAAGCTTCCCATGATATACGTCCATCCTTCTGGCATGAGCGAGTAGCTCGAGAAGAACCTTTGAGAATTTCTCCAGTAAGAGCACTTGACAAATTAGACTAGAAAACAACAGTGTGCGTACGCATTTTGTCTGGCTCCATACCCTTGGTAACCACCTGCGATCGCTGCATTCGCGTCTACAGCTACAAAAGGGTCTTTACCATTGATTGATAAAACCTACTCGACAACACAGACCCCGTCAACGAGACACTTCGCGGCACACTGGTCGTACAAGATATAATCCCTCACCTTTGCACCGGAAAGCTAGTATCAAAACTGATATCAAAAACTGCCAATCTTAGTGAAGAAAATTGCATGACGCACAGAGCTCAGCTTGCCCTTCAGACCTTTCGGCAGAGCATCTTGCCACACTTGAACCTCGTCGCCAAACTCAGCTACTGCGACGTTGAAAGCAGCCTGATCAATGTGCACTAGTTCTTTGAATAAACAAGGGTCGCAAGCTTGAGATAAACGTCATAGACTAACCAGCCTGATTCCCATTTGACTCCGTGAGTAGCACGAGGGGAACAGGAATAACGTTGGAGAACAAGGCTGAAGGCTACGATTAACGTGGTGCACGTATGTATTTGCATATTGACTCACAGTCGTAACACCTATTGACCCAAACACAATGTCCATCGTTCAACCTCTTCAGGGTTCTCGACAGGTCAATGTGAAGGTCGTAATCAGATTTGTAGGACTTGTGTTGGATTCGTGCCAAATCAGCGAGGACATCCTCATGAACGTCACGATCGAAAGGAGGGGGCGCCTGGATCTGGTAGTTGGTCGATGTGTGAAACGCCATTGTTTTATTTATGACTTCGATTATCTGCAACATGCAAGTCAGAACACAATGATAAAATATCTGAATCTCAGCGTACGTTGGCCTTTGTGATGGTATTGACGCGGAACGACGAGAAACAGGCTCTCAGATCGGCAGGAGAGACCCATTTCTTACCGCCGACCTTCGCACACGGATCTGTATGCCCAGCTAGGGTGCCCCCGACCCAGACGACACAAACAACGAGCGCGCCTAGAAAACTGTTCGAGGCGACCATCCTAACGAAGTGAGGGAATATGCACATAGTGAACTCTTGGACGCTTGTTATATGAGAATCTCCGACGCTAGTAGAGCGTCCGATACATCTGGTTCGATAGAACTTTCTATTAAGACTCAGAAGCAATGACAGAATGGAGAACAGATATCAGGGTTGATTTATTGATCTCTCGGAAAAATATTGAAGAAGAACAAGGACAAACATCTGTTCTTACTTCAGAAACCGTAGTGGCGTTCTGTTAAGTTCGAAGACAGATAGCAAAGCATACCTCTGGCATTTCGCAAGCACCTGCCTGGGAAGGAATTTCTCAGTGATGTTCTTAGTGCGTAGGGAAGTTGGCTCTTGAAGCTTGAATACTCAGAATAGAGAGAGCAAGCTCATAGAAGAGATGGAAAGTGATAAGGACTACTACGACACTGGACTCGCAAGATGTTGACAACTCTTGTTCGCCGTGATGCCCAGTTAAGAATGTCTATTGCTTATAGTAAGCACTTACGGTTCCCATGATAGTCACACTGGTCACATTGATCACTTCACACCTCCCACCCAACAACCTCAGTTTGTTGAGATTTCAATAGCGACTGTAATTCTGGCTACCAAAACAACGATGATTTTGGCTGTGGATTATCCAGCATCAAATTTTGATTTCTGTTCCCCATCCTGTTCACCCAGATACTCATGCAAATTGATTGGATCAAGTTCTGGAAATCTGCCCGGTGGAATGATTTACCCACTATGCCATGCTCCGACTTCCCCAGAGGACTGTCCGCACTACCCGGCTTCACTATTAATCTTCTGGATGCAAGATTTCCTAGTGAAGAATCAATTCTAGACCCCAAACCGTTTCGGTTGTATTACGAAGGGCTTCAATGATGAGTTGAGATGATGAATGGAAAACCAGTCACAAGAGGTAGTACTTTCTCTGCTAGATGAAAATCGTATGTCATTTTTACAGCTGCCACTTGGGACAGTTCTGAATAGTTACAAGCAGCTTCAAAGAGAGACTACCTCTGAGAAAAATATACACGCAGGCAATACAGTCAGAGGCTTCTGATGCCTCTGATTTGATGACATTGTCTCGCCTGCCGCAGGGACCCAACCGGTGATGTGGGGAAGGAGCAAGGATCCCTTTTACTGCTTGCTCTAATATGCAGTATTCGAGGAGGCCTGGAAATCATTTTCTGCAAACCGGTGTCGGGTTTACATAAGCTCTTCGGCTCACTTCACTTCATTTTTACGCGCAACCATTGTACTGCATGTTTGCTACCTGGTTCTTCAGGATTAGAGGAATTTGAAGGTCATTATCCACATACAGAATTCTATAGCTCACTATCGGCGCAGATATTATCCGAGCGGTCTTGGAGACTGTACGATTGAACAGCGGAATCGTGCTTTAGTTCTAGATCCCTTGATAAAATCATCCAGGGGCAAGCGAGTCCTTGTTACGAGAATGGAATCACCACTGCAGTCAGAATCTCCCCAGTAACTGATCCCTGCGCCAATTCACATTTGCTGTGGCGCAAAAGTCACCAAGCACAGAGCGAAAGGCATGGCGTAACAACCTCTCCCTATCCTGTTTTCTATGATCCCAGATTACAACCGAGTCGGCTGCTTTCAGCAGTTCCTTCTCGATTTGGAATGGTGTCTTCATACTGTCTGCTAATTCATTGGTGAACCCTATCTGAACTGGATCATGTCATGCACCTTGAGAATTGTCCACATTAGAGCATCATGCAGCTACTAAATCTTCTCGACTAAGATTGCGAGCCGGCTCTCTCCGCTCTCAATGGGGATTGAGCGACGCGTAATACTGACCCTGCCTTTCTACGACCACGTAAACTCCAAACGCGAGTCTCTGATTTATCAATCGGATACCGTTGATTAACCTAATTCGAGGTCGTTAACGAACTCCGTCGAGTTCTGTCATAACACTCATCGATAGGGGGAACCAGGAGATCCCTCCAGATCATCTTCCAACAGACTTGTCGCTATCGCGACTGGTGGCTATGATGGGCGTCAGTTGGACAGTAAAGTGGTACAGAGGTTTCCCGCCTGAGAAGTAGATCTAGCTTGAATTGGTCCGTTGTGATAGATCATAGGATCCTGTGGTGCATATGGAAGCCCGCCAGCAGTGGACACAAGTTTCGTATAGAGCAACAAAGGAGTCTCATACCGAATGGGACGATGTACTTGTGCTATGTTGGCCGGTATGGCCGGTATGGCGGCTCTAATTGAGGTCTAAACAATGCTATGACCGCTGAGACCGGATGAACGTGCTTGGGGTCGAGTACGCAAGAAAGGATCCACAAAAGGAAACGAGCGCTCGGATATATTATAACAGGTTCAGATAGTTCTAGTTTGACAGGGTAATAATACGCAGAGAGGGGAGAAAGCTCCCAGGGTGATAAGTACATATCTGGACAAGACCAGATAGCAGTACTACTTGTATAAACCTTGCTGAGAACGTGAGACGATTGGTGGCTCTAACTCCGGGGCATTTAGCCAATTTAAGAGACCTTCCGAGTACAAACGGGAGTAACTCCATAAGGAGTGTACACTACAGCTAGGATCCCTTCTATTCATAAGGGTCTACTAGTATGATAGAGCGAGAGATCCATACGGACTTGCGCCATGTCATCTGGAAATTACATCGTAGGGAGAAACGGGGTACTTTGGAGTTGATACGTTGATACGCTATATATATCGACTGGAATGAGTCTACTTGGACGATCGAGGTGACAAATTGAGTTGTCTTTGGCCTTTTTGCATGTACGACGATGGCCATGGGATACGGATCGGATGGAAATAGACTTGAGGTGCGATGAAGCGAGAGATGGCGCAGGCACATGCACTCGAATAGACTAGCACTGGACATGTGCGTCACTCGTGATGAAACACGGACTCGCCACAGTTCAACAACACATAAACTGATCAAACAAAATAACGCGGCCTAGTTCAATTCCAACCACGCATAAATACATGCACTTTACGCCGTATCTCCCGCATAGCCGATAATCCTACTCAACTAAGCTCATACACCTTCCTCTTCTTGCACTTTGCACTTGAACAACCCATGGCGGCACCATGTATTTCGAACTTACGTTCTCATCTCATCCCAGTTGACAAATTTCAATCTGGTTTCACCACTTCAACAGAGATCATTGAACCAGGCGACAAATTATCTCTCGTCGACCTCTCTGATAGAGCGCTCGGCGTCCACAAAGTGACTTCAGGCCTCCTACACCCCCTCGTTCGTCCACCCTCATCCGACACGGACTCCTCTGCTCTCCCTGATCCAGACAAAGCATGGGAAGCCACGTACCCCAAAGGGAGCATCAACCCTTCTGCGCCTATACCCGGTGGATTCGGATTCTATCTATCTGGACCCGATGATTTTGCGAACCGTTTGAACAGCGGGAAGGTGAAAGAAGTGTTGATGAGTCATCGTATCATGTTACAGGACGGATGGAAATGGCAGAAGGGAGGAAAGCTTCCTGGGCTGTGTGCGTTAATTTCGGTTGTTTGACCCTTTTTGGTTGTAATGATGACATTTACTCAAGTTGGTGGAGAGGGCGACTTGGCTTATGGGTGTACGGGTGGCCGTCAAGATCAGCGCTGCAAATGCTTCAATATTCGACTCATGTGGAGGTAAGTAATATAGCTTAAATACATTTCTCCGTCATCTGCTCATGTAGTTTGGTATTGACTCTGTGCTAGGGCTAACTCCGTAGGAGAACTATACACGTACCTACCCCTCACATCCGACAATGACGAGGTCCTCGGTTCCGTTCCACCATTATCCATTAAAAACAACGACTATGGGTGGTCCGTCGGTCGAGGTGCATACGACTTCAAGAAGGCTGTTGGCGGATGGATCACTAGTGCGATGAGGGTAAGGCTGAATGACGTAGGAAAGGAAAACGGAGAGATGGAGTTGTGGATTGATGGAGAGTCTGTCATCCGAGCTGAGGGGCTATCGTTGAGGGATACTAATCAAGGGAAAGTGAAGGGTATGCACTTTCAGACTTTCTTTGGTGGTGCGTCTTTCTTCTCTTCTTCTCTATGTCTCGATCTGGTTGGCACTCAAAAACGAACGGTTCAGGTCATACGTCCGATTGGGCGTCTCCTCAAACTCAACGAGCTTGGTTCGCTGATATCACTGGTGTAATTATCGCTTGAAGCGGAAGTCTCTAAGTGGAAATGGTCTTCCATGTGTATGAGTATATATCGGCGTATCC
>CEMT01385818.1:310-32859 GCA_900068985.1 Pterula multifida
TACACAACCTGTAACAGCCTGTAACTACAGTAAATAACCTGAGATCAACCAGACTGCAACCATGACCTGCAACCGCATGACTGGGAATTTCACCACACCCAGTCTAGCCTATTTGACCTTACTCTGGCATGGCGCGGCCAAAGCTCGCAAATGATGACCTCGTCACTCGTAACCTACCGTCTATTCTCAGCGCTAAACCTCTCGTCGTGCTGAGGCATTGATCCGGAGATTTCCGGAATCCTGTGTATCCTGTAGCTGAAAGAGGGTAGAGAAAAGGTGTGAAGGTAATCGCCGTCTGTCGAAATGAAAGGGTGGGGGCTTCACCAAGGTAGCTGCGGAAGTTTCCCAGCTGGCCAATGTGTTTTTTCGTTGTACTACTCATCACAAGGATTGACGTGTTAAGTCAGTCCGTCTCCTGGCATATTGTCTGCCCTCTTCATATAAGTGAATACAGCCTATCCCAGGATTTGGATCTGGCCGGCTTGATGGCCTTGCCACGGCCAACTCAGTTCAGATGAACTGGCATCTTCCTGGTGGATGGCTCAGATATATACTTTCGGGCTCGTGCCCAGTCACACAATCCACAGTTGCCTTTGAAATAAAAGCCACCTCGTGGCACTGCTCGCATCTTCACTTCGCAACCTCCCTCACCACACGTATGCCCTTGGTTCGCAATTTCAAGACAACCTTTATTGAAACATCAGGTCAGTACTGAGTCTGGTACGATTTCGATGCTTATTGAAAGTATTAGAGGGTGCAATTGGGACTCCCATGTCCAATTTACCGAGGGAGATTGACAACCAAGATGATGCGCATCACCCTAAACGATCAAATTCCAGAGAGTATCCCCACCTTCGAATTTTGACCCAGAGAGGCTACAGCTCTCTTGCTATATGTGTACGCTTTATCACTCCCCTTTTTCAGCTATGTTAACATAACACCTTTAAGGCTACTTTCCTGGCGGGGGTTCAAGGCAGGATGCTCGCCACAGCCATTGGCGCAGACGGGGTCAACGTTTCGGTCGCAAGCATATTTCTCCTTCTCGGTCTGCTCGCGAGCATTTTCAGTGCACTATTAGGCTATGTGGCTGCACGATGGTTCGAAGCGCTCAACGAATCTAAGGGCACGTTCTTTCAGAATCACAAAACAGCCCTCCATCACCACTCGAGGTACACTGCGCTCCATCCCGAAGATAACCATCTGTCGAACTCGAGGGACAATATTTGCAAGGTCGGCATTCACTAAGGCTGATCCAGTGGTCCATCGCGCTTATAGTCAAATTAAGTTTTGTTTTCCAGGGTCTTTTAGGGAAAAGTGGATTGACCTCTCCATTCGCTCTGGCCCAATCTTCTTTATTATTATGGGAATGACGTGCTTTATTGTTGCCTTAGAGTTGTATATTTTCAGGACTCAGAGCATGGCTCCGAAGATATGCCTGCTGGTGTTCAGCGTGGCATGTACCGGATTGTTTCCTCCATTTCTTCTGAGGCATGATCGAATTATTGTGTTAAAGCAATTGCACATGGAGAGGATGTCAGATCGAAAGCATATGGCTTGATCTTAAGCTTTCTGCTGGAGAGATTTCAACGTGTTGTTTGTTACATATTGTATCTTGTATTGCAAGGAACCATATGTTATACATGTGTGCGTTTGTCAAGGCTATGCGGTCCCCTTACCCTTTTGGCGTCGCAGCTTCACAGATTCATTAACTTAGATCCCAATACCTATCAACATGAGAATGACCTCAACGTATTGCATTTTCAGCTCGAATGAATCCAACCCTCACGCGTCGCAGATTGTCTTCTACAACACCACTTGCGACCGCTAAGCCGCACAACTTTCACGTTGATCCTATGTTGAGTCAATGGTGCTGCGATTCTCCGTAGTATCATTCTCGATTACAACTCACTGGTAGTATTAGAGCAGCAGATCACTGACATCTCGTTGACCCACGGCAATGTCAAGGTTGTGCCTTCTGTAGCTCATCCGACGTTGTGTTGAATCACGATTCGTCGTGGTGTCCTCTCCACGACGCCTTCCGGTCCAGTTGCATGGTCTGCTGAGTCTAACCTGGGCTGGACGTCCAGTCGTGGTATTCCGAAAGCATCGATTCTCATCTGCCATGCGTACAGACTCATCAGTAGTTATCCTTTCTTTCTTGAGTATTGAATAGAGCTTACCAGGACTCTCCTTCTGGACCGTCCTATCTTCTCCCATTTTTGCCTTCTTCATACCATTGAGCGACGCTGGGTATAATCCTGCGTGGAACTGCGCTCAGATAGGGGGTGATTGTGAGACGATTAGCAACATGGTCCATGAGAAAAGATTCAGAAACAACTATGGCGAAAGAGCCATCAATCCTTCGCTGTCTTGTTTCTCGATAGCGCGGTGATAGCATGCTGACAAGACCACCTTGCTTCCCCCATCAAATAATTTTTCAATTTCATCGTTCGTTTCCTTGACGCCTTCCATCAAGGCCTTATCTTGACAGGGGTATTCATCACGAGATGGTGTTGTCGATTAGATTTTAGGAACATATGAAACGGCTGCAACGGGATTAGTACGTTGATTAAGGCGAGGGACTTGGCCGTCCTGCATGTGGATAATCACGAGTCGTTGAGGAATAATCCCGCGAGCGTCTTTCGGAATATGTAAATTCATGAACCATCCATTGCTGGTGTTTCGAGTGTGTTGTATCGTTCGAAATTTTCACTGGGAAGGTAATCGGGCACGAGTGATACGTTTGCTGCATGGATTTTGAGGATTTTGGTATCGAGTATTGCAGAGAGACATTTTATGATGGAACTATCAAGGTTTCCGAATTCCTTAGAGGGAGAAGTCCTTGAAGGGGGAACCGTGAATATATGAACCGATTGCCAAGCTCTGAGTAGGGCCTGCCACCGCCAATCCAGTAGTCATATATGCATACATATGAATACACATGAATAAACAATCCCACAATCATATATCAGTGTTCTGATTATGTAATCTATATCAATCTACCTGCCACGGAAAGGCAAGGTTCTCTGAATTCGATATTCCGGTTACTTGGGCCGTTGCTCTCAAAATAAAATGCGTGGAGAGAGCGTTGACATTTTATGTAAATGATTTGCCACGATGCCATGACACGCTCACAATTTTGGGAATCTGTAGGTATTTAAACATGCTGGGTGACACGCTTCGTGTGTCCAACAAGAAGGCTGCTACACTGTCACGTAGAGCACACCAGAATCGGATTGAATTTATTGTCCTCGGCATGGCCCTGCACTGCATGCACCAGTACAAACTTGTGACCTACGCGGATCAGTTCTGAAAAGTGGAACCGTTGCCGCTGACAGTCTGACACTAGATGGTACCCAACACTTTCAAGGGTCCTCAATACACTCAGAGAGGTGAGAGACGGAGTTGAGCAAATTATTTGGAGACTACAATCGAAGAATCCGGCCTGAGCAATTACTCACTGGAATTTTTGGGGCCGCGAAACCAAGAGAGATTTTTGATTTTCCGGCTCGTTAATCGATCCATTAACTCAATTTGGAGGAGGAGAACAAGGTCGATGGGCCCGTTCATAAAATCCAATAATGACTACTTCTAAAGATCCTGACAGAAACCGGTGATCTAGACTGAGTCTTCCTCGGATAGTCACAATTTTTCCCTGTCATACAAGACCAAATAGAACCAAACGGGCTTCGTTTTACTACCCCGTCTCCCTTTCTTGCGACCTCAACCTATAGTCAGTTTTGACCTCTCTTCTGATACCATTCTATCCTTCTCTTGCAAACCATGCCATTGAACGCCCAGCCAGAAATCAAATCCATTCCAATTCTCGTCGCTAGGATCTCTGCATCCCAAGAGGTGCAAATACGCAGGTAAGTCGCTTGTCGGCTTTTGGACACCTGCCCTCTTCTTAGGTTTGAAACGATTTGTAGCCCCCAGGTTTCTAATGGTTCTTTTATCAACAATCTAATACCAGACGAAATTTTCCATCGCATCTTTCGCTTTGTGGTTCCTGCTCACGATTGTGAAGACGTCCTGTCCGAGGACTTCAATGTCATGAAGGACTCTCCTCTCAAACTCGGCGTTGTCTGCCGTCTATGGAGAGATCTTGTGCATGGGGACTCTGCCCTTTGGGCTTGCACCAACCTTGCAGATCCCAAAGTGTATAAAAACCAGGAGCTTTTCCAACTTTTCTTCGCCAGAGCACACAACAAACCCCAGCTCTGTCTCTATTTCGAGTCAAACATCACGCTTGAGGGTTTAGCGCCTCTGAATACGCAACTTGGAAACATCGAAAGGCTTTACGTTTACTTCGAAGGAACGACAGACCTCCCTACAGACCCAGCTCTCGATCCTAGTGCCCATGAAGAAATATCGACCAGCACACCTTCTCCCCCTCGTGGCGTTCTCAGGACCTTAAACAATCTGCGCAGGTTTCACCTAGGTATTGATTCTAGGGATCGTGAAACCCGGAAGCGACAACTTGAATGGGGCGCAGAGGTGATTAATAGCTCGCCGCAGTTGGAGGAACTCCTGATTCTAGGTGCACCACGTTCCGGAGTTTCAACCATCCAATGGCCAGAATCTCTACGCAGGCTCGTGTTCATTGGAGAGACGCCCATCACCCTTCAAGATATCGAGCTTATATTCACCTGCACGCACTGTCTGGTGGATTTTGAAGGCAACCTGAGCCTCGGGAGCACCTACCATGATCACAGATTGTCCTCAATTATCGACTACCCTCCTTCTGCCAATCCAATCCAACTCAATTCTTTTCGGAGGCTCTTGATCACCTCCCCAGATAGCAGCCTTGCAGCCCAGATATTAGTCCTCAAGTTGATCGATGCCCCCAACATAGATTTCATCCATCTTGGCCAAGAGGTCGACTGGTGCACAGTGCATTACATCCTTGCACTTTCCCATCTTCTATCCACTCCCCGTAATAGGATCACACAATTATCCATCGACATTTCTTTCCAAGACGAGAGGGTAATCCTCGATATTTTAGCTGACATGAAAATCGAATCGCTGGAATATCTCACCATCACTGGCCACGAATCCTACCAAAGGATTTTGGGGGATAGTTTCATCGATTTCTTATCTCCTCAAGTCGGAGGAGTAGCTGAGTTGGGGCAAACCTTGACAGAACATGGGACCACCGAAGCAAGATTCCGCTTACCCAGGCTACAATTCATGTGCCTGTCTTACGTCCTGGATCAACGAGCAACAGAAGGATCCTTGAGTGCGATGATAGCAGCGAGAGTACATGCGCTTTCAGCTACTGGAGCTGCCAATCATAGCGGACCTACGTTATTCACCCTTTCACTCTCCCGTTTGTCAATGTTCGACTTTAAGGAAGACGACAAGTTTTGGAAGTCTCATGAGGAAGATCTCAAGAATTTGGTGGATTTAGACGAGACTAATGCCTACTTTTCATTGCAGTTTTTATGAGCACGATTCATTCCTGTCTTACCTTTTCTTTTGACCATGGGCTGATGCTCCTGACTTACGTTCATGATTACAGTCTTATAACCAGATACACAGCTCAATTCAACTCACGTTTATGCCTATATATAGTATACTGCGCAAACTTGATACGAATTTCTCCAAAAAGTGCTATGGCGTAGGATTTGGTGGACTCAAGTCATTACAGCGGTATGCTCAATCCAAGCTTCCGAGTGAACCAGCTCAACACCGCCTCCTTGACGGGCCTCGTATCATTTTTTGAGCTGAAATAGAACGTTTATACCCGTTTGAAAGACATGTAATCAAAAAATGCAGTGAGTTGAAAATGTATGAGATATTCTGGTTGAAGAATCGGATGTACGATGGAATCGGCGTGACAAGGAAATTTTTCAATCTCCGCTTCAAAAATTTCGTTCGATCACCGTTGAACGTTGAACATCAACTCGATGGTCCATATATATGTTGTTCTCATCCAGTTTAGATGAGAAAAACATACTGTTACGTGCTGAAGTGACTCAACATCCTTGAGATCAACAAAATGCCAACTTGAGGCTCCAGGAACCTCCAAAAAACTTCGCTCAAATCCACTGGACGCTTAAAAGCACCTATCATGGATGGTGCCAGAATACTTTGAAGATTCGTTCTCACATTTGCAATATTCATCATAGCATTCTGGGCTTCGTATCTTCCTTCCGCTAATTATCTCGTTTCAGATATCCCAGAGACCCATGAGCGTTCATACACGTGATCGTGCTGAGAGGTGAATTTCGGTCGCGATTAGAATATCAGCGACCAGCAAAAGTGAAACCATACGATGAAGAGTTGGTGATATGATGCCGAGGCTCCTTTAGATCCCGCGCCATGACTTCCAATATTCTTACCATGCATTTCTTCAAATAATAGGGCAAGGAGCTCGTGAGATCTTGTTTTCTTTTACACTCATCAAGTTCAACGTTCTGATAAATAATTCTTGACAGCTACTGCAATCGACAAAGGAACCTTGGCCAATTTTCCATCCCTAAATTTGTCAATATCGAATTGTTTAGACTCCACTATTGCCATTAGCCTCGCAAACGCGTAAGTTGTTCGTTCGTTTCAAGTTTGGGCCACCATCAAAATCTACCGTGTCTAATTTTTATCTAGCTCTGAACCCGGCCTTTTCGCTCCCTTCCTCGCGTTCATTCGCGAACAAACCTCTTACAAACGCTGGGTCGCTCATTTCACATAGCCTCTGGCGCTAAGCAGGCGTTTGAGCTACTGCGATCGTAGTACTAGCATGTGATTGTATGGCCAATCTAGAAGCTGGAGTTGGAGTGCCGTAGTGAAAACCCTATAAAAGCATTGCACAGAAACAAAAACCTCTTCAGCAGTTTCGTTTTCTGCTTACTCGCCCAGGACCTTCTCTCCTGCAAGCCTTCGATTCAACACAAATCCTCAACAATGCGTACACTTTCTACTCTTGCTGTCCTGGTTCTCGCTAGTGCTGTTTCTGCTTCTAAACGCGGACTTGCATGGCCTTGGTGTACATCTCTTTATCCTGTCGGTGTTACTAGATACTAATTCTTCTTGATTGTTTAGTCAACGAGAGAACTAACCTCGATCCCGGCAGGTTCACTAACGGGGGAAAGGTTTCATGGATGTACAACTGGGAGAGCTGGAGACCAGCCAAGACACCGTGAGGACTCTTCGTATCGAACTTTTCGAGAAAATTCACTGATATCTCTTCATTGGGACTATCAGAAATGTGAACTTCATAGGGATGCAAGCTACGAAGGACAGCCCTTCCTCCCCTATTGGAGAGCTGCACAACAGATGGCGCCAGCAACGATGGACTGATGTATTTTCTGTAAGCGATGCTCCACCTTCATCGTCAGTCTCGAATCAAATTGTTGATGCATTTTCTTGGGAACGTACCAACAGTTGAATGAGCCTGACCTCAATGGAATTTCCCCCGCTGATGCCGTGGGTTGGTACAAGCAGTATATCAACCCCATGACTATCCGGTATGACTTGATTTTTTAAAAGAACGCGGTACATTTTTGACGAGTTACTGTTGGGATATAGCAAGGGATTTCCAGCTGTTACTTCTTCGAACGCTGGTGGACAGGGCCTGAACTGGTTGAAATCCTTCATAGATATTTGTGCCGGACAGTGCTACCACGATTACATCAACTTGCACTGTAAGCATCTTTTCTCTTTATAGCTTATTCCGTCACGTCAAACTGTTTGTGTCCTTTTGTCAGGGTATGGAAACAACCTTGCGCAATTCCAAGATCACATTAGAAATGCCCATGCTCGATTCCCCAACGAAAAGATCGTGATCTCCGAGTTTGCTCTCGTAGCGCCTGCAAGTGCGGCTCAACAGACAGAATTCTTCAATTCCGCCGTCCCTTGGCTCGATGGTCTTGACTATGTTTTAATGTACTTCCCCTTTGCTGCTACATCCCCCGGTCTCCTCTCTGCTAACGACCCTGCTGCCGCTGGATATGTCGGCACTGGGTCTTCACTTTTCAATGTAAGTTTGAGATTATTCTGGTTTGCTATGCCTGGATTAGTGCTCATAATTATGTCATTAAATCTAGAACGATGGATCTGTTTCGTCTGCTGGTGCCGCTTTACTCAGATGATTTATTGAAAGATTATTGCTCTCCTAGTACTTATTTCTCGGTCTACGAATGCATTATGAGCCAGCAGAGTAGAAGCTATAACCTAACTGTATAGTCGGATGTTTTCTTCACGTTTCAAGCATCCACATTGTTCCCTTTTTACCTCATGTGGTGATGTAGTCGTGATCAAGTCAGCAGCCTGATTAGTCATCTCCGAAACTCGTGACGACATTGGTCTGAAACTTGATTGTCTCCTTCCATCGTCTTCAAGTGCAACCACAGCTGCTAGCAGTTTCAATCTTGTCCAGTTCTGATTTGAGTTCGATACTGCTCAGTATTGCAAATTGCGGATTACCTCGTGTTCTACGTCATCTGGCAAAATCGGCTTTATCTATTCACTTGCCTCGGCACTGTAACAACTTGTGACAGACAGGCACCTCAGCTCTGTCCGCCTAGTTTTGAGTCTACGGCGACTTCAAGATTGTACGACACAGAATTTATTAAAAAGCTCACTTTCTCCTCGTAAACTACAATAGGCAAGACAGACGCAGCCATGACACCAACTACTGTTTTAGACCAATACTACCTCGCCATAACTCTCCTCGTCACCATAGCTTACCAGCTACTTGGTTTTGCGATTGCGTGGACGTTTCAGTTTGATAAAATCACGGATTTCACGGGAGGTGAGCCTCGAGCTGGCAGACCATGGGAATAGAGAGGGCTGATTCACCTGATTTATGCTCATTTTAGGCTCCAATTTCTTCTTACTAGGTGTGTTCGATGTTGTACATGATGTACGTGCGAGGGGTTGATGGTATACGTAGCATTGATGACACTGCTCATTGGACAAACTTTTGACGTACGGAACATCGTAAGCACTCTCCCTCTCTGTTTTTCGGTCTTCCTGAGTTCAGTCACATAGGTTGCCTCGGTCTTCGTCATGGTCTGGGCAACTCGCCTCGCTGGATTCCTCCTCTTTCGGGTCCTAAAGATGGGCAGCGACTCCCGATTCGATGAAATTCGGTCTCATTTTTGGAAGTTTTTTGCGTTCTGGGTTGGTACGTCCGTCTATCACCCATTTTCGATCTGGTCCATATATTTTTGTATTGATGCTCCCTCCGTATATCTGTAGGCCAGATACTCTGGGTTTGGATTGTTTCTCTCCCCACTACCATCTTGAACTCTCCCGCGGTGAACACCAATGGCAAACGACCTAGGTTCGGGACGTCAAGGGATATCGCAGGCGTTGTTGTTTGGGCCATTGGGTGGATTGTGGAGAGTCTAGCTGACGCACAGAAAGTGGGTCCATATTCCTCTATATCTTGATGACTTTCTGATGCAGATTTACGTGATAGTATTACTATAAGAGTAAAGGGACGTTGAAGAACAGGCCATTTGCTGTAAGTATTGTTCGATGATCCTTCGGGTTTCAAGAACCAACGATGAACGTCTGAAATATGGATTGGGTTTACAGAGAGGTATTTGGGCGTGGTCAAGACATCCGCCTTATTTTGGAGAGTAGGTCACTGCTTCTTGCCTTTCCCCGTAGTCCACCTCCCAGTATCTGACATCTGCTTCCGATAGGATACTTTGTTGGTGGGGGATTTGGATTTTGTCCATCTCATCTGCTACGAATGGGTCTATATCCTCTGGGGGTAGATCCGCCTTGTATGGAAGTATAGTTTCTCCCGTATTCACAACTCTGTATGTTCTCCCTCTTACGTCTTCATACGGCTCTCTTTGTCGATTATCACCCATACTATCTACTCTTCTAGTCTCCTCCTCTTCGGCTCCGGAATACCTACAGCCGAAAAACCAACTGGCAAGAAATTTTACCTCATGTCGCACGGCACTGAACCGAGTGACCCGAGTGCCTGGAAGGCGTATCAATTGTTTCTGGAGGAGACATCCATTCTGGTCCCGATTCCGAATGGTTTGTACAGGGCTCTTCCGGAGTGGCTGAAAAGGAGCATGTTGTTGGATTTTCCTATGTATAGGTTTGATGAAAAGGACGGGCGCGAGGCAGTGGAAGCAGCGGAGAGTGCGAGGAGAGAGGGTGAGCACGAGGATACATAGTCCCTCCCCTTCTGTATGTATGACCGATATAAATAACACCAGTGACTATCGGCTAGTAGCTCTGGCTGTTACCATCTACATGGAGATTCTGGTTGTATTATGTAGAGAAGTGATATGTACTGCTAGATATCGTAGCTTCGAAATGCTTGTGTTGAGATGGCACTGTGGCATTGTATTATCACCGCCAGTAGATTCCGCGGATCCAACAAAGGAAAATAACTGCCTAGTGCTCGGTGATCATGTTTACAATTCGGGCTGTCGTCGAAAAGTTGGGAAAAGCGACTGATTCCATTGCAGAAGCAGCAGGGTCAAAAGTATTCGACAACTTAACATCATTTCACTTGCGACCATATTATGCTTAATACTCCGTGTTCGTTGTTAGCACTGCTACTTTCGCTGTTGTGCTTACTGTAGCTGTCGTCATGATTGGAGGAGAAAGGGGAAGGATGAAGGGGACTGAGCAATGCTAGTACTAGTGGATTACCGATGATCGGTGGCTGAAAACCTGGCATTCGACGATGTCAGAACCTCATTCACCTCAGGTACCCCCCACGGCTTACCCTGTGTCCATCACCATACCAACGATGCGTAAGCTTTACTAGACCCCGAAGAGCGTATCGGTTTATTGTTATGGTTGGACATGAAACAAAGATTGTTTTTGTTGGCCACCTGCCACGTTTCTACTTGCTTTTTTGGGGATATGAAGGAAGATGCAATTGCATGAAGGAACTCGAAAAAAAGTAGGTTAGATTGGGCTCTTCCCCTTTACCGTACGGCTTGTAACCTTGTGCATTAACTAATAACCGCAAACCACGAAGCTAGAACTTAAGAAAGCACTAAGAGGAGCCAGAGTGAAGCAATTGAGCGTTTCATTCTTTGTTGATTAATTGAATTTGGTCTATTCAAAACCGGAATTCAGGATGAAGTAAGTGGTGGCCCATATAGAAGTCTACCTGTGGCCAGATTGCCATGTGTCGATATAAAAATTTCCTCGCTTGCATTCCAACAAAGAAAATAAATTCAGGACGTGGTTCATTTCTGTATCCCCCCAATGTCTTTGCTCCGCCTATCAAGCTTGTTTACTTCCTTAATATGCAACATTTTTGGTTGGCTCTCTGCTGTTATAAACAGAGAGCCTCGGGACTCACCAGTTCGAGTCGTCGCTGAAGCTCCTGCAGGCGAAGATAGCGAGGAAATTCGGTTGGTTTCACTTCCGAACTCCTCCTATCCGTGTCTGAGCTTATCCCAAACGATAGTGATTCACCCATCGACTCCTGGTCCTCTAAGGAACTACCAACTCTCGTTACTGAAGCTCCTGCAGGCGAAAATATGGCCGAAACCTTTTGGTAAGTTGACTTCATTCACTCATCCTATCCCTGGCTAAGCTTATACCCAAACAATAGGACTGACTCACTCATCGACTCCTGGCCCTCTAACGAACTGCCAGATTTCGTTGATGATGCTAGGGAAATTCGGTTAGTTCCGCTTCAATCCTCCTATCCATGTCTGAGCTCATACCCATTGAACATTAGTGACTCATCCATCGATTCCTGGGCTTCTGACGAACTACCGACTCTTATTACTGAAGCTCCTGCAGGTGAAGATACGGCCGAAACCTTTTGGTAGGTTGGCTGCACTCACTCATCCTATCCCTGGCTAAGGCTATACCCAAACAATAGGACTGACTCACCCATCGACTCCTGGCCCTTTAACGAACTGCCAGCTCCGATTACTGAAGCTCTTGCAGGAGAAGATACCGTGCAAACTTTTCGGTAAGTTGGCTTCGCTACACTCATTCTATCCCTGTCTGAGTTTATACCTAAACAATAGTGATCCGCCGATCCACAGGCTCCCTGACGAATTGCTATGCGAAATATTTCTCCTATTTCTCGAAAGTTACTATCGCACAACGATCTTCTTTAATTTTAGGAGAGACTCGCCCTTGGGTTGTCCAATTGCTATGGTCTGCAAAAGGTGGAGGTTGGCGATTGGCGACGCTCCTAGATTGTGGACTCTGTGCAACCTTGCTGATTCTTCGCTGCGTCATAAACCAGAACTCATCGACCACTGCCTCACGAAAGCTCAAGCGCTTCCACAACGTTATTGGGGGTGCGAACTCGGTGATGCTAAACGTTTGAACCCTCGACTGGATAAAATATCCAAACTCGACATCAGCTTCCAAGACATCAGGATGACCCATGCTCTAATGGATCCCACCATTACTGATGAAATATCCTCTGGTCCAGCTCTTAACCACCTGCAATCATTTCAGGTCAGAATCAGACACCCAAGAGCTGAGATACAAGGTTATCTATTCGGGTGGGCAACGCAAGTCATCAATCGAGCGACAACGTTGAAGGAACTGAGTATTCAAGTTCCTGTCGTTGACGAGGTAGCCTGGATCACCGACTCAGAGCTATTGTACATCGATGTTTCGACGATTAATTGGTCTAACTCGCTCCACACACTCACTCTTTTGGGGGGGAATGGTTTCTCCCCTCACGACCTATCACACATACTGGTTTGTACTCCAAAACTGGTTCATTTCAGATGTAACACCGTTATTCTTCCGGGCATTGACATCAGTCGTGGTTTACTGTATACTGTCAGAACAGCAATACCCCTTCCTCGTCTTCGAACCCTGTCGCTACAGTCTAAAAGCTATGGAAACATAGAGGCCAACATCGTAATGATGGGTGTAATCTCCACACCCAATTTAGAATACATCCACTTTGCTGACGACTTTAGATATCCTTGGCTTTTGAACTTGGACAGTTTCCCTCGACTCTTTTCCCACCTTTTGTCCATCTCGACATGCACAGGGATCACTAAATTGATCCTGGATGGTAGCCAGTGGATCGCGGAATCGGATTTCGTCGCCTTTTATCTAGGTCTGGAGCAGGTCAACAGAAGCCTGCGACAGTTGGAGTTTCGAAGGAGCTACAGAACTCCTGCAGCTTCGTTCTTTGAATCCATATATTGCTGTGGTTATGAAGGATCAATGGCCAGCACTGACACATGTCAAATGGCATACATGCCCAGACTCAAACACTTGGTCCTAGATGTTGAGTGCCTCGAATTTGACCCGAACAATAATAACAGCGCACTCTTTGGGGAAGGGATCGAAAGGAGATTGGGTGCGCTCTTGAAGGAAGGTGATTCCCTTGATCCTGAAGGGGATAAAACATTCACACTCGACCTCCGCGGGGAGGAGGTAACCTGGATGGCACGATATCGCGAAGGGTTGGACAAGCTTTGGGATCTGGCGGAAACAAATGCTCACTTTAAATTTGATTTTAAAGTTGATTGGTATCGTCCCGATTCCTCTGATGACGAGAATTAGCTAGCTAAGCACCGCAGTATACACTGAGTCATTTGGGCAACCATATGCATGGCTTGCCCTGCAATTGTGCCGCCCTTGTCTTCCGCTTCTTCTTTTTTTTTTTTGCAAGTAGTAGGTCATGTAGGGCAGGTTCCTTTCGCACCTTTGTCTACATTCTAGCTATCAGTGAAATTATAACCTTTTCCTGTTCGTACTCTGATGATGACGGAGTAGGTCCCTCACCAGGCTCATGACGTGGTTTCAAGTGATCGGAGTTTCGGTGTTTGTCGGCTTATCACAGCAAAAAGGATCAAGTTGCTGATCAAACCTGACTCCAAGCAACCCGAGCCTTACCAGGATCTCGACATCGCTCTCATCTATTCTGCTGCGCCTTTGTCGTACGGACAGATTGGCACTCTTCCGCATCAGGAATACGGCTACGACGTCGATGAATGCGTCCGCTTTGGTATATTGGGTATAAAAGTATGTATTTTTGTGAGCCTTATGCCAAGCCGATGTGTGGTTCAGTGTTAGGTAAATGCTATTGTGGTTGTCAATTGCGCGCAAATTGTTGATGATCTGCCGCTGTCGAGTGCCGGGTACAATTGTGAATTCCAAGCGCGCTCTGGGCGACAGTGCTAATTCTGACGAGTGGATATCTATCCTAGTGGCAGGTACCAACCACCCTTTTGAACTGCATAATGACACTGGTCTGAATTGGATCGTCTCTAAAATTCATCATCCTTGCAAGCTCTGCAACTATTCACTGCACCGCAAATAGCAACGGTCTTCTTGGTTCTTCGTGGCGAAACTATACTTGGTTCTAAAACGAGTGGAATTGTTTACTTCAAGTCGCAGCCTGATTTTGCGTCCTCGATACTCTGGTAGTTCTTGTTCATATCAATGATGCGTAGATCGTCAACTAGAGGACAATGGTTACAAGTTCAATAGTATAAATAAAACGTTACATTCGTTGTATTGCAGTACGCCCAGTGTGCAGATTCTGGACAATGACAACGACGACAAAAGCTGTTAGTAGGACCACAGCGCGTTGATGGACGGACTGTATAGCCTTGAGTCAGTGGCGTGCATCGCGTGTGTATATGATATGTGAGTGATCTGTTTGGTTACTACCACATCTCACGTCAATCCTGTTCCTCCTCCTACCTTAACACCATCATATCTCTTTGGGTCTATACAAGTCGCGGATGCTGAACCGGGACTTGGTACTATAACAGATTCATTATACCACTATAACCAAAATCAGTGGTGTGAATTGGGAGGAAGGTGATGAATATACAAGCCGGTTCTCACCCATCCAGAACTTCTCCGAAAAGCAGCACAATAACGACTAACAAAACCGCGACCTCCGCTTCCGCTTCCGCTTTTTCTACCACCACCACCACTGCTTCTTCTTCCTCTTCTCCTTCCTCGTCACCAAGTTCTTCTGCCGCTGCTGATGGCTCTTCGTTATCACACTACGCACGGGTCCTACAACGTAAATTGTCGTACCCACGCATTCACCAACGGTCATCTACTGGTACCAGTAGAACAACGGATGATAAGGATTCGTCGTCTGCAGCAGCTACTATGACATCGACACGCACTACAGGGACCCATCGTAGTCATCGTGTAGTCCATGGAGGCGTTGCCAAGTCTCAGTCATCACCCGAGTCTAACAAGCATGGTTCTCAACTCCCCTCCCCACCACCTTCCGTTGTAGGGCACTCTCATCACCACCACCACAACTCCCAATCTTCCTCCTCTTCCACTACCTCATCTTCGTTTGGACCTGCGTCCTCGTCCACAGATCATTCTCTGCCGTCTCCTCGTTCTCCTCCGACCTCACTACCTGAGAATGCCATGACGATGATGAGCGGTGCAGTTGGAAACCTCAGTCATCTCACACATACCCGTAACTCGCCCTCTACGAGCTCGGTTGTATCCAATAAATCTGCGACGTCCATTAAATCCACTAGGTCGGTTCGATCAGGCGTCAGTGCTGGTGGAAGCCATAGTCCATCCACAATACCGGGTACACCGGGTAGCGCTAGCACAACCCCCACGAAGCGAAATAAGAACCTGTCCTTGATACCACCACCACCACCACCTGTGCCTCCGCCTGTTCCACCGCCTGCGCTTGTGAGGAAGCAAGTGAGAGGGGAGGAAGAGGGTATTAAGTTGGAGAAGGAGATTGAGGAGGAGGTTGTGGTGCCTGTGTTGGAGCGTGTGGAGAAGTGGACGGAGGAAGACCGTCCGTCTGGTGGTGGTGATGCTTTGAATGGACGAGGGGAGATCGATGGTGGTCTTGGCGTTGGAGGTGCTGTGGACTCCGATGTTGGTGTTGGGCGCCACGACGACAACGATGAAGTGCTCCTCCAACGCAGCAAATCGGGCGATTCTTCGCCTACGAAGAAAGGCAAGCAGAAGTGCTATTACGAGCAGGCTATCAACGGTGCTTCCACTTCAGCGCTGGGCTCGCCATCCTCTGGCCTTAATACCCGCTCTATTAACGACGATAACATTTCCCTTACTCACGACAACGATGCTCCCCATCGAGAGTTTGCAGATCTCGAGTCGATACCCATTCATAACAGCAAGAATGACAAGAACGACAATATCGCTTTGATGCCGGCGATGACGGATATCCGAAACGGTTTATCACGAATCAAGACTCTACCTCCCCGCCTGCATAACTACTCTCAACCTCGTACTGCTGTTAGTAGTCCGGCTGAGAGCAGACTTGAAAGACATGTACGTTTGCCCAGCCCCACCTTCCTCTTCTCTCCTTTCCTTAGACTCTCCTCTCTTTACGTGTCTATGGGCGGCTGAAGAGTGCGTTTTTTTCATTGATTACAGGTGTCTATGAACATGGACGGACCTGATCGTACCACGAGGCATCCTCTAAATTCAACTGAGTCTCAGTTTGTGGATATACCGCCACCGCCACTGCCTTTACAGCAGCAGCAAGCTTCTTCTCCCCCTCCTCCCCCTCCTCCGCTGAGAACAACACCAGCGACGTCGGTTCAACACCATCAACGTCATCAATCACCTCAGCACAAACAGCGTTTTACACCGCCGAATAGTCCGAGTCCTGCAAGTCCGTGGACGAGGAGTCCTAGTTCTGCTGCTCGTTCGAGTTTGGTTTGGCAGGGCACGGAGCAGGTGAGAATCATGTTTTTTTTTTCCTTTACACTCTTGCTCTTTGGTTTGCTTTTGTTGTGGCTTTTTCTTCTGAGAACCCTTTTGGTTTCTTTTTACCCGCCTTCTGGTGAGCTCCAGGCGATAGTTTTGCACCTATACAGTCCTGGTTACCATACTGGATTGGTGCACTGGCTGGTGATGCAGAGCGGTGTTCTATTTCCTTGGCCTATTTTGTTTTTTATACTACTGTTTCCTTCGTTTGTTCCTCCTTTTCATACGTCAGATGCGTCAGGGAAAGGCCATGCCCTGCAGTTGTGCACATATTCTCATCGTGCTTTCTCCTTACTTTTCCCTTGGCTGTTCTCCCATTTCACGTTTCAGTCGCAGTATTTTATATTTTATATTGCTGTATGCTGCTGTATTATCTGGATCCTGCGTCGTTCAGAAGTTCAGAACACGGACTTGGAGCCCCGAGTCCCGAGCGGTGCGGGTAACCATCCGTGGAGCGGATGTGGAGGCGGGGTGTTCGGCGTTTTGACTTCCGGTATCCCACGCGTCCTCATAACAAGAGACTTGGCTGATGCGCCCTGAACAATGTGTTTAAACTGTTGATCTGCACATCCTCGATCTTTTTTTTCTTCCTTCATTCATCATAACTTAAGTCTTGGTTTCATTTGTGCGTTGTCTTTTAAGCATGGTTGTTGCTGTCGTTGTTCCTCTTGGTTGTTGTGGTTTTTCATTCTTCATATTCTGAATGTTCTTTTTTTTTTTTTTTCGCCTTTCCCCTTCGCTGTGTTGACTCAAATTGCTGATCAATCTTGGCTTCTTGTTGACAAAAAACGATAGGTCTCACATAATCTGCCACCACCACCACCATTACCACTGCTGCCACCGCCTTTACCTCCCAAATTGCCATCTGACATGCTCCTTGCCAACGGTGAGGCTGTTTCGGCGAGATCACCATCAACATCGACATCAGCACGATCGCCATATACTCCATCCTCCATGTCGTATTCGTCATATTCTCCAAACTCGCTTTACTCCTCTCCGTCGCCTTATTCTCATTCGCCATTGTCTCCTGGTGCTGAGATGTACTCGAATTCGTCACCGCTGTTTTCTAATAGTGCTCGGGGGTCGATCCGGTTAGCGAGTGTAGACCAGGATGTGATTAAGGAGGAAGATGAAGCGCAGGAAGGAGAAGTAGAGAGTATAAATCCACGTGCAAGACGAGAAACTTGGGCGCAGTCGATGACCACGACTCATAGTTCGTTTGGGTTGTCCCGGTCTCAAACAGTCTCGACGTCGTCGCCTGCTGTTCCCCTGTTACTGTCAGATTCAATCACACATGGAATGCGTAGATCCGTACGTCATTTTCCACCTACACATTGTTTTGCCTTTCTTCCAGTTGTCGTGTATCAGCTCGACTGATGGCGCTTTCTTAGCATTCAATGAGGCTGAGTGTTCCACCTCCACCTCCATTGATACCCCCAGTATCTCCAGCTGCCTTACGGCTATCACAAGCCAAAGATGCTCATTATGGAATGGACGCGTCTCTTACAAATACGGGAGCTCATCAATCATCTACTACAGAACCGCCAGGGCCTTCCGTCCCAACCGTTGATTCCGATAGAGATCCGCAGTCGGATCGGAAGACAGGAGAGCAAGCGCAGCCTGCAGAACCTGATTGTTTGTTAGGTCAGGAGCAAGAGGCAGTGGGACATGGGAAGGAACACGAGCAGCGGGACAACCTCGACGAAGCCGTACCTGGGACTAATGCGGATCAGTCTATTATATCTGGCGTTCTCTCATCGTCTTCAGCGACAATTGCTTCATCAGCTTCTGCTGGTTATTCTCGAGTTGATTCTCCTCTGTCAACCAACTTAGAAAGCCATGATAGGCATCCAGAAGAGGATGTGGAAGAGTTGCGACCGAGGATAGAACCGATATCAAAGTTTTCCGGTATCAGCGGAGATAAACCCGAGGTGGATCGTGTAAGTCACCATGGAAGTGGTGAAGGTGAACATAGAGATGGCATGACAGACGTGGGTGCAGTTGCTGCTGCTCCTGATGTTGATGATGATGACGTTGACGGCACTGGATTCGATGGAATTGTACCACCACCTCCATCACTACCACCTCCACTACCACCCCCATCATCTGCTACTGCAAAACCGGGAGTGCAAGGTCAAGAGGTATCTGTCGAGTCGGACTCTTCGCTTCCGGAATCCAGACTGCAACAGACGGAGGTCGAGACACTGACAACTATGGAACGTGATATCCGGCAAGAGTCGAGCGAACATTTAGGACATTCTGCTCTAGCTGTTCCCGCCTCTCCTTTTCCGCTTTCTCCATCTCAGCTATCCCCAATACCAATACCGCTTACACGTATATCCTCATCCTTGTCTGTTCCGTCTCCGAATCTGTCAACCTCTGCTTCACCATCATCCGAAAGACCCACCACCTCCTCGAGTCTCAAACCCGTATCGCCTTTTACTATCCCCCTTCCATTATCACCGTTACCTACATCGTCTTCACCTGCTCCATCACCCGACTCCTCCACACGTCCTGTCACGCAAACGTCTGCCACCTCAGCTTCTGAGGAAGACTCGAATATGTATCTCAAGCTCAAGTCGGATTCCAGGCCTTCAAGAATGTCTGTCTCACCACCAAGAGAGGAGAATCTGACGGTCGCTACTGATCCTGTTACTTATCAAACCGGTGCTATCTCGGACTTGGAGCCCCCTGTTTCGAAGTTGTCGAGGAGGTCGATGACGTTACCGATTAGCGTTGTACATGGACACGTAGCTCATGGATCTGTGAGTTTTCGTTCTTTAAAGCATCACTCTCTCTGTTTGAGGTTTTACGTGTTCCTTTTCACTCTGACTCTTGACTCTTTGACTGCTTCATTCTCGATCGCTCTTGATCGCTATTATTTTTTCTTTTCTCATACTGTGCCTTACGGTCTGCTTTGGGCGCTGATCTACTTTTTTGTTTTTTTTTTTTGGCTCTGGTTTGATTTTCAACCCGCTATGACACATATGTTTAACAATTGGTGCTGACTATCTCTTTTTTCCTCCGTCTTCTGTAGTTTGCTGCGAGAATGAGCGTCTCTGTACCACCTCCACCTCCACCACCTCCGGTCGTTCCTCAGACTCTGCAAACGCCTCAAGCTTCCCAGCCAGGACGGGTAGCCGATCAAGATCATGTAGGCGAAGTGATGAAGAGACAGGTTTTAGAAGGGGAGAGAAGCAAGGAGTGCGATGGGGTGGTCCAGAGTGAACGAGAGGATCTATCTGGGCGGATGCCTGACGAGGCAGAAAATGGGTCAATACCTCAGGCGGCGAGCCAGCATGTTCTTGGAGCTTCTTCCTCGACTTCATATCCGTCGTATCCCTCAAGTCGGCTTCCAGCGGGTGTTGAAGCCCAGGACCACTTTTCGAGAAAAGTGGCCGACACCTCTGGATTGACAACCCCTCAAAATGTATCTGGAAGGACTATTACGGCAGAAGATGCTCTTTCTTTGTTTGGGGATGCTGCTAGTTGTGGAAGTTCTTCAGCCAAGGTCCCTGAAATAGTAAATCAAGCACCCTTATCATCGCTGCCAGTAGGATCCACAGTAGCATCGACTTCCAGACCTTCAATTATAGTTCCATCTGCAGTGCCAGCAGCAGATCCATCCCTACCCCTCGCTAATCCGATTGCTTCAGCGCGAGAAGCATCGTCTTCCACACCTTCACCCTTAGTCACAACCCCATATACGCCTGCCCCTCTCATAGCGCCCCACCTCACGCAGTCGCCTTTGGCAACGACTGGGATTCGATACGTACCCCCTGCTCGATTCGCCAATATCCCACCACCACCACCCCTCCCAGGTCCACCACCACCGCTACCGTCAACTATCTCGTCGCCTCCTCGAACAGCTGGCCCATCTTTGGCTATATCGCCGCAATCTATTGTTGTGCCACCTAACCTGGCGTCACCTATGACTCCTGTACCGAGAACTGCTGTACCTCATGGACCTCAGTTTACCTATGCTACTGATGCTGACGGCGGCGTCAAGAATTTAGGCCTGCGCCACTCTGGAAGTAATTATGACGTCAATGGATATAGTTATGCCCATCCTGGTCCTCCCTCTCACGGCCATGGCGTACCTCGTTCTGGATCCCCAGCATCTTTGCTGTCTCAAACGGTGCGGAATGGAGGATCTAGACCTGCTTCGAGCTCATATAGACGAAGTGTAGTCCTCCCCTCCCCTCCAGGACCTCCGTCTACGAATCCAGGACCTCCATTGTCATCTGTAGGAACTGAGCCTTTTCCAGCCTATCATTTCCCTCGTCATTCATCATCTCTTTCTGTATCATCAATCCCATCTCGAACTGGCAGTCCTCTCCCTCCAATTCCAGTTACTCAGAAAATGGTGTCACCATCAACACCTACATCGCAGTTTTCGCAACAGCAGCGGCATGGAAGTCCTGCATCTGGTCGATCTCTTTCGATAATGTCACGAGGGAGTGATGATAGTTCTAAACGCCTTTCATCGCCAGCTCAAGTATCACGAGCTATACGTGGTCTACTGATAGCTATCAAGGACCTCGTCGAGCTGCTTGAAGTCTGGACGACTCTGGTTAACTCGCCTAATCATACGTTTGGTGGTGATAGTCTAAGTGTAGGAGCCATGGAGATACGGAAGAGGCTTCTGTTGAAGGAGATGAAGGGAATAACCGATAACGATAAAGTTGTGAAGGTGAACGAGGGGTATGTCAAGATTGTCAAAGAATGGAATAGGATGGAGGAGTCGTTTCGTAGGTGTGGGATTGATCTTGGGTATGTGATGGCCAACTCTCGTCTGGTTTCCTGCATTCTTACTGGCTTTGTAGTGATCTAGAAAATATTCGACTGGAACTCAAGAGTACTATCGAAGACGTTCTTTCACTCCTTTCATCGCTCCCTATTCGTTCATACGGGTCCAGCGATCAAGGCAGCAGCGGTGGCAAGGTGGAAAATAGGCGTAAAAATTTGCAGAACGTTAGGATGTTGTTTGTTAGGCTTTTCCAAGGGCTTTTGAGGAGAAGGCCTGAGTGGAAGGCTTTGCTCATTCAGAGTTCCGCTCAGTTATAATGACCAGCGGTACTCTGAGATACTTGCTTATCTGTTGTTTCGGACTACTCATCTAGGGTTGTGTGTGATTTCGGGTTTACTTATTCCACTCTGATTCTGTGATTACTTTACCCTCTTTCCTTGTCATGTATGCGTGTATTTTTCCATGTTCATTGCTACCAAGGTTGAGCAAACAGGACTCAGGAGTGACATAGGCAGTGATGGTGAGTGGAGGAAGCAGAGAGTGACTAGCATTAGTAATGATATTGGTGGTGTGTGGTGCGTTGAAACTGGCTGCCCCATCTCCCAGGACCCTCATACTGGTCCTAAAAGCATGTGCAGCATTTGTGAGGTTGAAAAAATAAAGAGGTGAGATGAAGGGGTTGGTTCTGGCATATCGTCCCATCTTCGGTGTCGTCGTCATCGCCGTTGTCATCCCATCTTTCTCCTAATTGCTTTGTTGTCCCATCTTGGTCGTCGCCGTCGCCGTTTTCGTGACCTTTCACTAACAGCAACACCTCCCATTCATTATTCAAAGGGTGTCAATCATTTTGAGACTAGAAGCAAAATCAATTGCTTGGAAATATCTCTCCCTGTCACCACCACCAAATTCATTATCAGTAAATCCTGTCTGCCTTCAAGCAAAGCGGCCGTGCAATCGAGCGGGATGGGTATATTGGTATCGCAGGGAAGTAGGACGTAATCGCTCCAGTTCGCTATTCTTAATCTTCTGTGGCAGACAAAGTTTAAGACCTTTTGCATTATCCTCATCCCGGCGTAGAGTACATAGCGCCAATCATGGTGTTAGGCGTTGGCAATCTTAACTTTCGCCTGTGTAATAGCGGAGAAGAAAATCTAGGAAAAGTTACGTACGCTGGAATATCGTACTGACATACACTGCATCCATCGTCTCTGTGGCAAGCCAAGTACTCAGAAATATCAGTGGACCCTGTTCATGGCTCGATTCTAGGCTGCTGGAAAGCGGGATCTAAACCCCCATCAACTATTGCAGACTCGACCAAGTTGCCGATGCTCGATCCTGCGACGAAGTCAGAAGTAGAGCTGAGGGTACCGGGTACACCCAGCTCATTTGGATTCCATTATGTGGAAAGTGTGGTGTTGAACCCGAGAGAGGATATTAGTGTAACACGAGGGCGAGTACGCCATGGTGTACATGTCGAAATCGGACTTGAGGATCTTCATTGTCTTTTTCAGATACGGATAAGCGCGAAACAAGTCAAGTGTGACTTTCAGCCATGGGAAAATTTGGAGGTGGAAATCTGACACTGGGCAGGATCACTGATGACCTGATCATTAGCACTCTCTCAAATTCAGGAATCACATCCATAGCAGCAGATGCTATTAATAATAGTCCAAATCAATGCTACGTTCAATCGAGTAGATATCCTGGTACCAATCAATACCAATCATACGTCCTTCTTGATATTGAGCGTCTTCCTGGCCAGCTTTTCGAGCTCGTCGAAGGTACCACTCTTAATACACATATCTCGAAAAACGCTGCCTTGGCGCTGGATCAAGTTCCATGGTGTATCAAACTCAACAACCTGTACGGGGGTCGTCAGTAAAAGAAAGTAGATAGTCGGCAGAATTGCCAACAGACCCGTCCTTTATCCAGCACAATCAACCTATCATAGTCGATCACAGTTCTGAGACGATGTGCAACTACCAGCATAAGTGAGATTTACCGTCTCGAATGATAGAAGCTCGGAAAGCGCACTGGTGAGGAGTAAAGATCCCCCGAATTCCTCCCTGATCGTCTTCTGAATTTTCTCATCTGTGCTAAAATCAATAGAACTAGTGGCCTCGTCTAAAATAACAATCGGACTCCTTCGCAGAAGTGCTCGAGCCATCGACAAGAGTTGCCTTTGCCCTTGTGAAAAATTGGTTCCGGAGGCAGAAATCATGGTCGACAGTGTGACCTGAGGAGAACCAGACCCGTCAGTGCTTTCCGATAGGGAGGTTTGAGGTTGTTGGTGAGAGGCAAGAGAAATTTGAGATGAACTAGCAGTCAAGTCAGGCACGACATGGAAAGAAGGAGATCTTGATGGTTGCTGTGACTTCGCCACAGAAATCATATGAGCTCGGTACAGTGCGCCAAGACACTCCGCGTCACTGTGCTCATCTGGAATACTCGTCTGATTAGGCTTGGGAGAGAAATAAACCAAGTCTTACCAAATGGATCCAGATTTTCTCTGATGGTTCCAGAGAATAGAGCGGCATCCTGTTCGAAACGATCGCACTTGTCATAAAACGGCGATCCGAAAATACTTACCTGAGGAATGAAGGTCTGGTCGAGAGATTAGCTGCAGTTTGGACATCACTCAGGAGAGAGACACTACCAGTCGAGATCTTAGGTCATGTAACCCGATGGTGGAGACATCAATACCATCGATTATGATGCGACCACCCGCCGGCTCGACGAATCTCAGGAGACTCATGGCCAATGTGGACTTTCCACTCCCTAAAAACCGTGTCGGTTGCGTGCGATCCACATGAAATCAAACTCACCTGTTCTACCTAGCAGTCCGATTCGCTCACCAGCCTTGAGCTCAAACGATACATCGTGAATGACGGATGGAAGCTGAGGAGCATATCTGACGTTCAAGTTGTCTACTTTAATCAGCGGATGATTAGATGAATCGGATGGCCAGTAAGCAGGCGGCCGCTTGGCTTCGATAACCGCGGCAGGCTCCTGAGGCACAGTGAAATACTCGACGAAACGTTCAACTGAGCTATAATGAAAGACGTTCAGTAAGCAACTTGGATAGTAAATCGAAAAGGCTTTCGTACTTGAGATCCAGCTCCTGCATTAAGGAAGAAATAAGATGAGATGATTAGCGGTAAAGAAACTAATGGTGCACCAGCTGAGTCCATGATCTGGCATGTAAGTAAGTCTCACAGTGAAGCAGGTATCACGAACAAGAAAGTTTTACCTGCAAACCCAATAAATATTGCTGGTAAATGTCATCGAAGTAACGATGCACAAGCCGGCCGTGCCCGCATTCACATACCCAGAGAGGGCGAAAAGCACTGCAGGATGTCTCCAATTACCAAGTTTGCTGCACAAACACAAATCTCGACTCACCTGTGACAAATGAAACTAGTGCACCAAGAGCATCGAATCTACATAACAGCCACCTGTTCACCATCCATATCGCGTAGTACATCTGGAACGGGCTCAATACAGGCTGCCAGATTAAAAAATTGTGTACCTTCGTAGTGTAATCCAATTTCTTGTGCATGTTATCAAGGAACCGTCTTTCGGCCGAAAATGCACGAACAGTGACAATCCCTTCCAGTACATCGTTAAAATCAGAAAATATGGGTGATCGGGTGTTGGATTCCATCCTCCTGAGATCGCGACCAGTGTTCTACAAGACGATTATTGATCGACAGGAGATGGCATTGAGCGTAATCAGGGCCTACCAGGTAGCCGATGGCTAGATCGATGAACATGTAACCAATAATCACACCTGGGACGAGAAACCACGGGAACACAACCCTACAGTGGGAAGAAATTGATAAAGATTATGTTGGTTCAACTGACGATTCTCCTTACGTTATCGTGAGAATTGACACAAGCAAAGCTATGCCGTACATATTGCCCTGATACATTGAATTTGCGACGGTCTCGTCGATAGTTTCTACATCTTTGCCAAGCCGATTGAGAATACGACCTTCAGGATATCGTTAACCTAACATGTAGTTAAATCAATCAAATTGCCTTACCTTGAGGAGTCACATCGTACCACCTCATGGTAGCTTTCGTAATTTTACGAAGAAGGTGTTCGAATAGCCGCCGAGAAGCTACAGTTCCCCCGATGTACCTGGCACCGGATGCGAGACCTTGAAATATTACTGCCGCAGCCATGATGGCGGCATAGATTCCAATGTAGAAGAAAGGATCGCTAGATGCGTCTGGGAGAGAGTTGGAACAAAAACTGTCGCCAGACAAAGGACGCATATGCTCTGAGATCGTTGAACTCAAAGGCTCTTGTCCAACGCTTGTGTGTGGCAGGGAATATGTTGCCTTGCGTATAGAACTCTCGTCGTTCTTGTAGGCCTCTCCCCACCTCTGTTGAAATGAGTGGAGAATCTGGGAGACAGTACTCAACTGACGGTTACCTTGATCCAATATCTCTGTCCTACGAAATCTCCCTGTAAGGAGAATTAAGCTTACGCCTGTTGATTACTGCTAAACTGGGAAACAAACCTGATACAGTGCCATGCCAAGTATGACAGCAGTCCAAGTGACATACATCCTGTATGGCTGTTGATAAAAGGTTGAATGTCACGGTAAAGATAGCCACTAACGAGGCTCTCAGATAGGTCTTGTACACCGACCACTTTACCCTCCCCACTTCTCTACGCTCGTCTTCAACAAGTATTCTAGGCTTCTTCGTATTCAACTCGGGTGAATCGGAAGGATCGGTTATTCGGGCTATCGGTGCTAAGTTATCGTCTGGTTCAATGAAATCTTCCTTTCCGATAGTCTCACTGCAGGCTTCGTCATTCAGCAATCCCTGAATCTGGAGCTCTTTGGCAGTTCCTTTGGCATGAATTCGGCCTGCGGACATTTGAACGAGATAGGACACCCCAGGGAGTACAAGTTCTACGTGGTGGGTGACGAGAATCTGAAATGACGTTACACGCAACTAATTAACTACTTAAATGCCTGAAGAATAGACAACCACATACCACTGTCCGGTTCTTCAAGAGAGGCCCGCAGAGAAGGCGATCGAAGAGAAATTTGGAGGTATCGCTATCCTGTGAGTATGTAAGTTCTACCAGAAAGCACGGAAATATATGTTGAGGGGGCGTACAACAGCACTCAGTGGATCATCGAGCAGGACATACTTCGTCCTGGCGTACACAGCTCGAGCAAGAGCAACTCTGATAGCCAGTGATAAGAAACCCAAAATACGAATGTAAGAGTAGTGCAATATACCTTGCTTTCTGACCACCAGACAGACTAACACCCCTACAAAGATTAGCATCAATCGTAGTGCTGGCTGAATGAAATTGATGGCGACCTACTTTGCGCCAATCTCCGTCTGATCTCCATCCTCTAACACATCAAAGTCTGGTCGTAAAGCACAATATTCTATAACTTCATCGTATCGATTCTCGTCTAGCTCAGAATCGAATAGTATGTTATTCTTGATTGACTGGTGTCTCAACCACGGTGTTTGAGCAGCGTATGAGATGCTATGGGTCAGACCGCCTTCGACAAGTCTAAGAGGGTTCTTGGACATCAAAATCTTTCCTGACAGAAGTGTCATTTCTCCAAGAACGGCCATCTGCAGTCAATGTTGGGTTAATAATGGTGTGCTCATGAGCAACTTTCTCGAGTTCGAACATACCAGCAGAGCGGTTTTCCCACTAGCGGTGGGGCCAGTGACGACGGTCATCTGCCCCTCAGGGAAGATAACGTCGATGTTTTTTAGTTCAAACTTCATGCCAGTTGAATCCAAACAAGTACTACTGTCAGAAACAGAATGAAGGTCATTTTCTGCAGGGACATGTGTGTGGGTCGGAGACGGCTTCCCTGCTTCGTTCCACTTGAATGAAGCATCCTGGAATCCAAATCCTCGATCCTCGTGATCCGAGGATCCCCAGTGCAACTCTGCTGCTTGCTTCAGCGTAGACACTTGTGAGTCGACTTCCTCCTCCTCTAGAAATCTGGCTATACGGTCCAAAGAGATTTTGGCCTCGGGTGAGAGTGAGCAAGAGTAAAACCAATGATTGATGCATCAACATACCTGAAGAAGCTTGTTAATGTTCATTGGGGCAAAGTTGAGTGGCTCCCTGAAAAAGGAATTTAGCACGTCTTACAGTAGGGATTGGCAGATCTCGGAAAGGAACACTCACTGAATCATGACGAGCAGCGCCAGACTCTGTCAACAAAACTTGAGCACATTTTGTATAAACATCAAATACAGCACCAACGCTTACCGTGAACGCCGTGCTAATTGTCAGAGTGTTCCCAAGGGCAACAAACACCCAAAACGAAACCACCGAAACAAAAATTGGTGGCCCAGTCCAGAGTACATCAAGCGCCATTGACATCCATTTCGCTAATTTGGTCATGTCACGCTTCACATTATCTCTCGAGTCAATAGGTCAAAAACATACATTGAATGATAAACTTGACCTCGTCTTCCCTGGCATCTAGTGCCTTTTGAATCCACCTATCCTCCCACGCAAAAAATTTGATGAACTTGATCGATGAGATTAACTCTGTCAGAACGTTCATGCGCTTATCCCTCGCAGAAGCGATGGAGGCATTGATAGCTGCCAAACGAGATAGAACGACTTTGCTAAGAGGTGTGAAGATACCAAGAACGATAAACCCTGCAAAACCGGATAATCCAAGGAGGCTAGCCATCAAGAATAGTATCGATGAGACCTGAAGATGTGATCAATACGAGTGAAACCATACCGGTATAAAAACACGGCTCCAATGATGAGTTTGATGGGTGCTTCGGTGTTAGTTAGAGACGTCTCCCAGAAGAAACATACGTGTTGTGCTTACTGGAGTAGAGGAAATAAATGCTATCAAAGATGGTGGCAGCCTATTTACCGTTGAAGCCACAGCGAGTCAGCCATGTATCCTTGAACAAAGGGGATCACTGACCCTTTGGGCGTCTGTGGCCATTAAGTTGACTATCTTGCCTGTCCCGGCGGTACCTTGAGACATATTCTTGTCCTGCTTACTAGAGGCTGCCAGAATAAAACAATCAGACATATGAGCAAGGACTGGACGGCATTATTACCATCGCTAGTACTCGTGGAATTATTAATAACACCGGAAAAGTCCTTCCTCTTCAACGCCTTGTCGTATGTGGCTGCCATAAGTTCAGTTCGCATTCGTGAAATGATCCGACGACAGAGCCATAGATGTTGTAGCTCAATCGCCACCTGTGATTGATATTAAGATGTGAGGACTAGAATTACTATCGTATATGGATCCTCACTGTAAGTACCCAGAACCCGAAGAATAGGATACCATATATATATGCTCGCGCATAGCTTTCACGATCGCTACTTCTATCGTCGATGACGATGAGAATCTTCCTGTGAGCGAAGTTGATTGTTAATTAGGATTGGTGAAAAAGGGAGAATCACGACCAACACTCACTGGAGGAAATAAGGCTGCAAATATGCGAGGGCAGCAGACAAATGGACCAGGATGAATTGAAGACTGTATGCCCATTCTAAGAGGCGAACATTCAAGAGTAGGCCATATAGGTACATACATGATATCAAGACTATTGCACTTCCAAAGTCTATACACGAGCGAGTAGGTGCTGGAGCCGAAAGGAAATCATTGCCTCAGATTCAGCGCATATTCGATATGGTCCATGCTTACCCAGGAGCAAATTTATCGTAAAGAATTTTAGATCGAAGGGTCAAACTGAGATCCCACACATCCGTCTCGTTCAACGTAGTATACCGTCCCTACGTGATCAGTAGATGAGCCTCGGGTCGAAATGGCAAATAAGAGAAAGTCACCTTTCTGATGATTGGATACACCCAACTGAACGTAATCCATTGGGCGAGTGTGCAATAGTCCTCAGTACTTTGCGTGACACCCTATAGAATACCAATCAGTTTGTCGGAGGAGCCAATGAATCGCGTCCACATATCTTGAATTGGAGGATGCTTACCAATTTCGAGCGATCGACGGTGGGACCTGGTACATCAATTGGCATATTCAAAACGATAGCCAATAAACTGCCAGTGAGTGCGCCATACACGGCCTCTGCAATCACGAACCACACGCGGGCTCTGGTGTCCGAGATCAGAGCTGCAAATCCGCTAGAATCGTTGTGCCTGCCAGCGGCGTAATCGTATAGCAAGCCGCCAAACCTCAGCGTGAAACCAAGCAAATTCGCACAGTAGATAGCAAAAAGTCCGAGTGGAGCAGTCGTCCCCACCCTAGCCGAGTCGGAAACGGAATACAGAGTAGAGCAGAGCCAGATAAGCCCGATTATGTACAAAGCAGCACTTTCGCCCCACGAGAATAATTGCTGTGAGACCGGAGATTGACGAGCGTGTAACACGAGGGGATGGGATGCCATTCCAAACATGTATAAACATTGAATGAAGGAGAGGCCAGGGATGAGGTATACCCTCCACTTTGCACTGGTTGACAGAGGTTCAGTTGACTCTGAATCCTGGGTCTCTGCATGTCCACATGGTGAAGTCCTTATTGCAGAGCTCCCTGAACTGTCCCTACACTGGTGCACAGCCAATGCCTCTGCCTCTCGTATATGTAAGAAACGTGTCAAGGGCGTCGTTAGCCATGCTGGCAAAACTTTGCCCCACGACGGATTATACGGTCCGAGTCCATAAAAAAGGACTAGAGTGACGAAACAAATGCATGGGAAGAGAGCAGCCCATGAAGACCTGACGCAATGGTCTCCCCAGTCGATATAGCTTGAGGCCAAAGGACAAACTTTGATGTTGATCATGAGCTTGACGAGGAACAGCCTACTGGTGGAGTGAAGGCAAGATGCAATATCGCAGCTGGTGCGGGTTAGCTTACGTTTATCAAGGGCGGGAAATACCACGTTGGGCATGTCTCCCCATCCTCAGCGCTTCAACTATGAATCAGAAGAGCTTCCCTGGAGAATCAAGTCGGCCAATGGGATGATGCAAGATGCGACATGTTACAACGTTTAGTTTACACAGCCACAGTTCTCAGGTCATGTGTCGTGTCACGTTCTTCCTACCTCAAGGCGGTCTAATTTTAAATTTGATTTATTTATTTATACCATCATCAAAGTGAACAATGGCCATCTGCACCAGCATTTCAAAGATCTAGAACAGGCATGGTGTTCAATACTCATGGAATTCGGAATCACATTTACATGTGCTATTGTTGTGCTTGTCCTCGCTGTGCCACTCAGGCCTTGTTCTCACATGAGAGATGCATTAATATTGGGATTGTGATTCGTGTGCCACTAGTGCCACTGGCTGGCTAAACCTGACCTAGGCAGAAACATATATAAAGGAAACATAGTAGAGCAGGAATTTTAGCGAATTCATAACCCACCCTCATAATTAGCCTCAGCGTGACTCTAGCTCGAGTCGATCAACAGCCATCGTCGTCGACCACTAGCTCGTCAACAAGTCTACAACAATACCATCAATTGCTCATTTTATTGAGATCGGAGACGCCTAAGTATTCTGTGTACACTGTCCTGTTACTGTGAAACCATCAAATTCCACTGGGCTTGATTTAGACTTGATTTGCGCTGAATACGGAGAGCAAAATATCCTGTGTTCCTCCACTCTTTCTCCCATCCAACACCTTTTCTCATCATTATGAACCCACCTTCTCAGCCTCCAGTTACTCGCCTGTGTAATGATTTGCTTTTTGCCATTTTCTTGGACATCCAGGTCTCCTCTGATATCCTGGATACTACAACGTACCCGTGGACAATCAGCCAGGTATCATCGCTCTTCCGCCGCTTAGCGCTCTCCTGGTCGGCCCTCTGGTCTACCATCTCCATCACATCCCTGCAACGCCTCCACTACCCTATTTCTCACGTACGATATATTTTATCACTCGTTGAAAAACGTTCTCGACCCAACGGGATGAAGATACGCATTTTATATCATCCAGGAAGCGCCGATGCGTGGGTGAGAACCGCACTTCAGGTGTTATTGGAATACAGAGATCGCTGGTTGGATGTTACTTTACTCAACCCACCAGTCGACCTTGAGCTTCCCACCACTGCGACATTCAACTCTCTCCAATCGCTCACATTCTCAACCGGCTACAACTGCGCCGTCTCTCGTCCCCTCTTTTTCAGCCTCTTACGCTCATCCCCTGCGCTCGAGTCGTTAGCTGTACGTATTGAGCATGCGAGTCCTGTCGTGGTTGAGCTTACAGATGGGATGGCGGTGGCGAGGTGGGCGAGATTGAGTGAGCTCGAGTTGAGGGTTCCAGAGTCTTGGTCGGTCAGGGACGTGTTGGTGGTACTGCGCCTCACGAGGAATCTGAAACGTTGTAGCCTAACTGACGACTATGGCATCTCTAGACCGTTAGAAGTCACGGAGATTACATCGCTGATTTCGTTTTCATCTGACATCCGTGTCGATATTGCAAATCTGACCAACAAAAAGGGTGCAAGAGGGACATTGATTTTGTTAAAGCACCTTACCAGGCTGGACCTCCACTCCAAGTCGGTGTGGACATTTATTGGTGTGCCGGATCAGAAGACATGCTGAGCTTGCTTGGCGGAGTGGAAGAGCTCATCGTGTCGGATTTGATAGCAGAGGACAAGGGACGAAGTTTCTCCTCTATGCTAGGCACCCCCTTCTTGGGACCGGGCCGCCATGGTGCTAAATCAGCCATCTCCTTGACTCCTCTTAATTATATACGTACCCCCGACATTCTATGTCCACGCCTCACGCGTCTTGAAGCCCAGATACCGTGGATCGACATAAATGCACTGTCAACGATGCTCAGGTGGCGCAAAGGTGTGGAGGGTATTAGCGAGATTGAGAGTGTGGCGTTGTTTGAAACGTCAGCTAGTGAGAGGGATAAGATCGAGAGCTGGCTTGATTCAGGGCTGGTTAAAGAGATTGTGGAAGCGAGGTATTTGTCGTTGATTTTGTCTCCAGACGGTTCGAAGTGAGAGTCAGTACTTTTGATGAAATTCGTAATAGCTGGAGGAGGAAGGTTATGATCGATATTCGCGGCAAGTTCGTTAGTTTTGCAGTGATGCTGACTATCAAACGCGATATACTCTCTGCCAGAAAGTCTCTGGTAGATGATGACGAGCGTGCCGTTACTTCGACACGGA
>CEMT01385821.1:0-23955 GCA_900068985.1 Pterula multifida
TTCGTGAAGGAGGAACTGAACCATCTTGTCTAGACCTTTCCTTTCTGTGGCGTTGGATGATTCCAGAGTCCCAGGATGCAACTCCTCCACGTAGTTCACTAAAGTATTGCAGACGGTGTATGCTAAGCTAGAGAACTGCGCAGAACGGGACTGAGCTATCGGGCCATTTTCCGGGGTGTGGTGTAAGAGTTTGATTGTAGGATGGCTAAGGTCACAGAGAGGTCGAGTAGTAGAAACGACATGAGATGACTTTTCCGTTGTTCTGGTCTTGTTCTTGTTCTTGTCCGTCATGCACGAGAGCAAAGAGTCGAGGACAAAAGGTATTGACTGGCATGCTGTCTTCTGGAAACAAATAATACGCGACTTTTAGCTATCGGGGCAGAGAGCATGATTGATTTACCTAGATTTCCAGTCTTTTTATCGAAAAATGCGAACCTGTTGCTTGAGCAGCGGAAATACGGAGGGTGACGAGGATGGAGTAAAGCGAAAAGAATTTTGCCCAGCCACTGAAACTAGCATCCCATGTGGATGCATTCCTTGGTCGTCTCGGCATAGTAGTCTCGAACCAGTTCCCTGCGCTACGGCTGGGAGAAGCTAACGTCATGTAGCGAAGCCATTTTATGGTTCAGCTGGGGCGAAATTCGCGCCCAAGTTGCATTCAATAGCCACGAACTGAATGATTTGCAGAAATTTTGCTGCATAAAGCCAATGAAATTACACGAATCATAGTAGATATTCCTACTATAGTTCAACTTCGAACCGGCCCTTGAATAAAACTGAGCATTAGGGCGTTCGTCTTCCCTGGTGCCTCAAAGAAAGGCGCATGTCCAATCCCTGGTAACTCGTGAAACCTCATGTTATACTCATTTGCTTCCAACCATTGTCGTAATTTGGAGCAGTCAATGTGAAGATCTTCAGTTCCATGGATAACGAGATAGGGTAGAGTCTTAGCTGCAGCAGTTAGAGGCCCTGGGTCCAGAGTCCTCTGCCGCGAGTGCACACAAACTTGTGGGTGCTGAAGAAAATAACCTTGAGCTGAGATTAACGGTTCTGCTCGATAAACGCTTGCCACACACCATGTGTATCACATTTCCCATGAACATTGCTAAATCCGTATAAGATGCCTTGTATCCTGGAGCATAGCAGGATTTGACGAACTCCTTCACCACCTTGGAGAACACAGCGACATCCAAGGATAATAGTTTGGGAAACAGGTCGAGACTGAACGGGGTTACAACTTCTCTGACCATAGTTTTATGCGGGAACGAACCGAGTAAGATAACACCAGATATATATGATGGACCATAGGCTGCAATCGCATCGGCTGCAATAGTTGCTACACAACCAAAGTTCTATGAATACGAAGCTTACGGATGAAAGTGATGGCTTACCTCCGAGTGACCTATACGGTCAGTAAGAGATGAAAAGAAGGTACTCATACACCTCGAAGACTGAATAGGCGCACCATCCTGCAAGAAATGGCTTCGCAATTCCGAACTCATTGAGAACAGTCTTCAGATCCTCAGCGTGGCGGATGGACTCGTATGCTGTTGACTCAATGGGTCCATCACTCTGGCCATGACCTCGTATATCGTATCTGATCTAGCGAAGGTACTAGTTAAGCATAACGGAGCGGTACTGGCAACACCACATGAATTTCTCACCATATAGATATTCTCAATAAGATCGGGGTCATTGAATTGATGTTCAAAGTGGAAGGTAGCACCCGCATAGCCATGAATAAAGACTACTGCTGGATTTTGTGGATTTCCAATTGCCTCAGCGTAGATTCTGACACCGTCTGGAGAGGTAACGAATTTTCTAGAGAGACATGACTAAGTGTTATGAAAGACTTGTATCCCACGCATGCATGCATTTATGTCAGCCTACTCACCTGTACTTGTCAGAATTGCACCTTCATGGCTCGTGATGTCGTCAGCAGTTCGTCTAAGTTAGTGTCTATTGCATCAGATAACATATATAAAGTTTACCCCTAGTCTTGAATATTACCACCTTGTATCGATAAGCTCGTATGTGAGAACGGGTTTCCGTCAACTACTGACACGCTAGATCAAAGAACAATCTAGGGAAGTTAGATTTGTGTGCGATAAGAACAGGTCTAGGATGATCGTAGTCAAGTTGACCATACGCCATATATATCGCACAAGGTGATTGATTATTAAGCCTCGGATAAATAATACCTGAATTTATTTGTAGTGTTAAAGAGAAGGACTTGAAGCTTGACCCTGCAGGGATTGACTGCTTCGCTGGGTTTCAAACTGGCTTTGTAGGTAGCAATATTGCCCTCGATGTGCCTGTGTACCTCGCACCTTCGATCCAATTCATTTCCAAATCTCCTACATAAGGACCAACCACAAGCTCGACTGTTCGTCTTCATGAAATCCCTATCCTCGGAAATATGAGCGAAAATGGCCAACTCTGTGCATAACCCCTAGAAGCGCCCTTTACCAATCCCTCACGGAGGAAATACGGACATGACATGGCGGTCGATTGGCAGTAGCTCAGACAATACTACAGAATGGATTATGGCCTACACAATTAAAGGCTACGGAGGAGTTCCGGTTATATGTAAGTTGATAAGATAGTCTTATTCGAACGCATATATGAATCTGAGGAAGCCTGCACGCCACGTCTGCAAACTTGATGCAGACACGGGAATCCAATCTATGTAATTATTTGTGACAGGCGGATATCGTTGAGTCGCAACTTGTCATGTAACTTACAAAGCCTTGTTGCCGGTAGTAGCAGTAGCCTCCTGTACTGAATGCAAAAATGCCGTTTATATAAGGCCACGATCAACTTACTAACCACGCGTACCCAATAATTTTACATACAAAGTTTATCGCCGTTTTACCGGGGAAGGTATACTCAGTGGCGTTTGATGGCCAGTTATGAAAATCGTATTCTAAGCAGCTGCGTCACCTCGCCGTTAACAATAGCCACATCATGGAATCCAGCAACTCGGGGAGTTCTTCGCAGAGACCTCGATTGAAATGCAGGGCAGAGATATTCGAGTCTACTAATTAAGCACAATTTCCACAGACACACAATGGCAAGCAAGTAACTTTACTTTACGATGGAGTTGGGGATGGACACTTTCTTTTTACTCTGCCATGGAGCTCGGTTCCGTAAATAAATAAAAAGTTCTTGATCTTAACCTGGGATTGAGCGATATTATGCTTTATTCAATCCGAGAGAAGTTGCGTTCAAACCGCATTCAGAATGTCGATGACGCGACGAACCTAAGATTAAATCGCCACTAGTCCACTCGCTTCCGGATTTCTGGTACGGTTCCCCTCGCATGGGTATCAATGGTGTTCCTTATAAGTAGAGACAGGATTAGGAAGCATTTCTCTCTTCAAGTCCCCTGATATTGTTCTTCCCTCCTTCAGTTCGAAGAATTAAAGAACGTTCAAGCACATCATCTTAACTAATATAAAGGGTTGCTAGTATTCGAGCTCAAAGCTTCAAGCATGGATTACGATAGGGTATTTGGGTATGCAGCATATGCAACAGGTCTTTGATTCTGGATTGTTCTAATCAGCAAACCTGTCAGCACACTCCTCATTTCAACTTGGATCAACACTATACTTCTCACAATAGAGATAACCCAGGTAACTAATGGTTATTAAGGCACTGGCTCTCGACTCTAATGATTCCGCGACGGGATCTTTTATCAATCTTTAGGCAGTAAAGTGCTTGAAACGGCAGGATAGAAAGCCATCGATGAAATATCTTGTCCTCTCATGTCTCCTAACGGATCTGGGATGCAGCGCTGCAGAATGTGCATGTATTTACTTGGTGCGGCTCTCTATTCTCCTTCGACCACAATATTTACTGACCACTGTTCCTCAGTATACGGTCACTCATTGGGGTACGCTTTCCGTACCTTCTTCTTGGGTTAACTGAGCTCATCAATTTATTAAAGGGGATGAAGAATATAGTGTAAGTTTCGCCTCTCTCTGAGGAAGGTGAATCACGCTCACGGAGGTGATCAACCAAATTCGTCAACCAGCGGAACCAGGACTGGTGAGTTGCCTCGTGCGGATTTGTGCTTGCAGGTCTTCACGCTGCTAAAATCGCAAAAAAAGGCCTATTCCAGGTGAGTTTCGGGTATTCTATTAGTTTCGAACTCTGCCTCATCAGAGTTATTGCAATAGTCCAGGTCGCTTCTACAGGAGTGGTAGGATTCAACGTTCAAGTCTTTCTGATACTACGATACTACTCGCTGTACGCCCTCAGCATCGGATAATACATATCCTAGTACTGAATAATTTAGATCGAGGAACAGGAATTTATGTGGTGCGCTACTTCTTATGGCCCTGGTGTCGGTTCGTAGCTTTCAATGCCTTTCATTTTCGTCTCTTCAATATCTCTTGATATTCTCTTTCTCTGTTTGATTTGTCTTATCTCTCTTCCTGATTCTCCCTGTCTGTTGCTAGTGCGGAGGAGCAATGGGAACCGGAATTCTGGTCGCACTGCATAGATCATACACGGAGCGCAATCTCCTTTTTGTCCCTGTTACGGTATGGTTTACAATTGCCGCTGCAACGGATTGGTTGATTGCAGGAGCCCTTGTCTGGGAGCTTCAGAGGATGAAGTCACCGTCTGGATTCACGCTGGCAGATGGGTGAGTTGAACACTTTCAGAACTGGTATTGGATGTACCCGCTAATTGCTTTCATGCAGAATGATCAGACGGTTAACATCTACCGCTATCAGGACTGGAGCCGTCACATCTATTGTCGCCACCATAATTTTGATCATCTTCTTTGAGAACAAGGAAGGCAACAGTACGTGCTTAGCCTGACTGCCCGATGCATACACTGATTCATGATGTCCTTAACAGTCGGTACAGGATTCGGCTTCTGCCTCGGGCGAATCTATACGATAACGATGCTTTATAACATCAACTACCGTGGTGGTCTGTCCAAGATTCAACAGCCCCATGAACTTAAGATGTGCGCAACGACGACTGAGGCTTGTGTGATCACCACAGCGGTCATGACTGGAGAGTCCTGGACGATACCTCCAGAACGCTCCGTTGACTCGGAGATGTTGCGGTATTAGCTATGGAATGGTATTGGATCGTTCATTAGGCTGCTTTGATTTCGGACATTGGGCGTCAAGATAGCCATAGTATTGATATAGATTTGGATCTCTCCAAAAATAACACATAGTAATATCGTACTGCATACATTGAGGCCGTCAGAAATAGCTAGAGAAGCACCCCTTTGTGTAATTGTATATAACTTTCGATCGTGTTAAAGCTATTTATACCACCTTGAGTTGCACTTGAGAGGGTCTTCCATTGATTCACGATTGAGAAACGGGTGTAGCTAGACCCGTGGATAATCGGCTGTAGATGGCCACTTTTACGTTCCCTCGCTCCTCCCTTTTCTCTAAGTTTCTGATTTTGAACTGACCGGTTGTACAGTAATTATAAAATTTATGTGATGCTGACTCGTATGTATTGTTGTAGGGAAATTCGCAAGGCATCGAGCGACTGGCAATCCATTCATGAGGAGGATCATGATCCATTGAAGCTTTGTGGCTTATAGCATCAGCATGAGTGCGTGTCCCATTACGTAAGCATTCGACGCTGAATCAATTGAATGTTGATGGCACGTGTTCAACCAACTGTTCTCCCCAAGTTACCACAGTACTAGCAAATGGTTTCCTCTCCTTTAATACTTGTAATTTTCAGCATCATCGCTCACACTGTCGCCTCAATCTATATGGAAGATTTTTCTCACAATACTTCACTCGTTGTTCACGCCTATCCTTCAGCACACGTCGTCACCAACCTGGATTCGTTCACCATCACTACTTCTTTAATCAACACTAGCCGGCGAACACTCAAGTTACTCGATGATCCCCGTACAAGTTTGAGCTCATGGGCAACTCGAACATTCAGCATCACCAAATGCTTGACCTCATTTGATCGTGATCATCAACAAGCAAAATCTAGTGACATCCTTCATTCACCTCGCTTTACGGGCGTCGCTGTTAGGTTCATTCCATCGAGAGTTTTAATGATGCAAGATGTGATTGTTACTCTAGAGCCCGGTGAAACCATCCAGGTTGTTCATGAAGTTGGGAGGTATTACGACTTTAGCCAGTCTGGGTCTGGGGAGTATGAATTCGCTGCCTTTGACGAATTTCTCTGCATTTTTGACGGAGAAGTAGAGGTAATCAAGGGTCATATAGTCCCTATCATCGTGTATATCTCAGAGGGAGACCTGCGCTCGTTGCTACCTCTTTCACCTTGGTCTCTCGGTGGCAATCGCACTACATCCGTGTTACAATCGACCTTCAATTCTGCACCGTCTATGCTTGAGCAGCGAGCGTCCTCAAAATCGTGTTCAACGGCCCAGATGATAAAGGTTAACTCTGCAATTCAAGGGAGTCATGAGTTGGCACGTAGAGCCGTCGATCATCTCACAGCAAATCCCCTTGGCTCTGAACTCCAAACCACCTGGTTCGGCTCCTTCTCTATGACAGCCTACCGCTCTACTTTGTCCTCTTTTCGTGCCCTCCGTTCTATCTATGCGCCAACAACCGATTCTTCTTCAGTTTCCTCCGCTGATGCCCCAATTTTCGACTGCACAACTTGCAAATCGCCCAACACCTACGCTTATGTCTATCCTTCGCAACCGCCTACGATATTCCTCTGTGGATTGTTCTGGGATGCACCTTCAACTGGCGCGGGGTCAAGAGCGGACACACTCATACACGAGGGTACTCACTTTGAGAAGGTGATGGGGACGACGGATGCAGTGTACGGAGAGAGCCAGTGCAGAGTATTGGCAAGGAATGATCCAGTGGGAGCGGTAGATAATGCAGATAATCATGCATTTTTCTCGGACTATGTGTGATTTTGGTCTTCTAGAATCATCTGCTCTAGGTTATTTTTCGGCGTATTGTAATGAACCTGCTCTTTTTTAAACATCCGCTAAAGTGGTGAAATATCAAATCCCAGCTTTGAACTGGTATTGATCTATGATCATCGTGATATCCAGACGACAGTCATGTGACGAACATTCATTGTCTCCCTGACTAAGTGACATACACCAGCTTACCGTCACCTTGACTGCTGCTAATTACGTCTCCAGCCACTATGAAGATTCAGATAACATTGAACGGAGATGAGAGCCTAGACTTCAAAGGTTAGTGATTGTCAGCGCCTCATGATAAGCGACATAAGCTTTTATCTCATTATTACCTTCAGTCAAAGTATTCCGTGAAGCTTACGTCGCGAAGGGCACCAAGACTTTACACTATGGAGCCGACGTAAACCAAATCAATCGCATGCCGATATGTTGCAAAGCCATGGTTGGCATCCTTAGCTTCGTGTTCTCGAAAGATTTGACTCGCAAAGAGATCCGAAAATCCTACCCAAATCTTATCAATACCCTCTTCTCATTCTTTTTCGTCGCACGTACCGAATCTCAACTCCAAGCTCTCAAATCTCTGATGACAACATGTCGTTGTGATCTTAAAGATGACTGCACCAACTTCATGCACAAGGGACGGGATGCCATCGACATCCAGGAAGATTTCAAGTTGATGGTTAGGTTGGCATTTGGGGTTATGACAGGGTATATCCAGGACCTGCATCCAGGCACCCTGGAGGACGTTATCGAAGGAACATCCGCAGAAGCCCGGCAGAAAGCTCGGAAACGAAGGGGACGGAAAAACAAGGACGTACCATCGAAGTGGGAAGGATACGAGAAGATGGCGAAATTCATGGTATCAGAGGTGGATAGAACGGTCAGGGCGTGTTGGTTCTGGTACGATCTGAGTCGGGTCTCGTTCATTACGGTCTTCCTCCAACAGTGTTTCCATTATTACCCCGCTCGCTTTTTCCCTTCCATTTTGAAACACCCAGCTTTCGTCCCTACGATCATGGACGAGATCCAGGATTTTATCAGGACAAATTTCCCTCATGATCCATACAGTAAGCACAACGCTGGGGCTGGCAAAGAAGGTACAGGGTGTAGTGTCGATCCTAGTAGTGCTGGCTCTCTTCAAGAGCCTAAACTGGAGCTCACCGAAGATGTCTACCTCGAACGCCTAGAATACCACCTCCAGTTCATGGGAAACCTATTCAAGATGGTCTCTCACGATGAACTTACGACGTTTCTTAAGCCTTCTACCGCCCGATCTCTCTTTGACCTCTTGTGCCATCTCATAGAGCTCCACGAGCCACCCAGCATTCTTGCTGACCTTGCTCCTTCACGGGAGGCCAAGCCTACCATGCATGTAATTTCCGACTATAGCCGCGAGGAGCTGGGTCGGAAATTTTCTAATGTAGGCGGTGATAATAATTTCAGCAGTCCTGCCGAAGGCTCGGCGAAGTCTGAGGGGGATATGTTCCGCGTTACACATATCGAGTACGAACTCTCCTACTCTCCCCGCAAATTATACAGTATCACGAGAACCGTATGGGAGTGCATCCCAGTTAATGATCGCCCCCCACTAGATCTGAAAATAGATGAGTGGTACAAAAATCCGGTTGCAGGGGAGAACATGGCGGAGACGATATGTGATCAGAGTTACATGATGAGGAACGCGTTAAAACTGCTGTATTTACTAATGGCTAGGGTGGAATGTATGAATCCAGACTGTGGTTAGTTCGTTTTTCTTATACAGTTTGTTATTTTCTTTGACTCTGTGTTTGCTAGCAAAGCGACCTGATCTTCTATCCAAACCCTTTCCGAAATGTGGAGGTTGTGGGGTGATGGCATATTGTACGGGTATCTATCATTTACTCTACATCTGATTCATTTCCCATCTAAATAGGCTCTCGGAAATGCCAAAAGCACGCGTGGAACCTCTCAGAGTGTCCGCACAAGGCGGTTTGCAGGACTTGCAAAATCATGCGCACCTCGTGGAAGGAATATATTCCCTCTTCTTCGCACGATCTTCTCTCAGAGATAGAACTTAGCTCGCAGTTATTGAATAGGAACGATAAATTACTCAAGTTGATTGCACTTTTCAAGGAGAGGTTGAAGAAGAGAGGACTTACCATTGTTCGAGATCCCCGTTGTCAATCGGGTGACTTTGTTCTGGAAACTACTGGTGAGGACGATGAGGAGGATTCAGAAGCAGAAACCGATCTTTTCGACTGGGATGTTCTCATGGAAATGTTGCTCAGGAATGATATAGATACGAGAGAAGGAATCGGGCTAGTGCTAATGGGGGTTGTCGACGAGTGCAAACGGGAGTTGGGTTGTGATAACGATTTTGATATAGGCAGGTTTATCAATCACGCTCAGTCGCTCGTGAGTAAAGCCGGGGAAACCAGGAGTCATGTCAACGAGCCTTCCTATAAATCGCTGGCGTTTGGATGGACGGACAGGGATTGAATTGAAGGGATCTTAGGCTATTTAGCGGTAGGTCATGGAAAGAATGTATGGAATAAGTAGCTAGATCTACTCTGTAAATTTTGTATCTGTCGCTCGATCAATATCTGCTCGTTCAAACATTCGTATCTCTCGAACAAAACACACTCCAAACCCGAATCAAACGCCAAAACCCGTACAGACCTGGCATCACCCGGAGTTACAATCAATCGGCAATCGTCTATTCCCCAGAGCAAATCATTGACAGCAAGAGAGGGTCAGAAGCGACAAGCCTGAGGCTTTTTATGCGGCGCCGTCATAATCACCCCCAGAGATATGCGAGAAAGGTAGAGAGATTGTCAAGAATACAAATTTTATGATGTGAAGAACGGGCCAAAGAAGTTGCTTTATGTATTGAGATCGAGGGTAGGTCGCGCAATACAATTGGGTTGTGGTGAGTAATCAGAAAGGGTGATGGATTGCATTGCCCATGAGCAGGACCATCTTTCCAACGATGTTGTCCAGTTGGCCCTGCATTGAATCGTAACTTTCTTGGTTTGATCCCTCTTGATTTGATACGAACACCAGTGAGGGTGGTTGAAGTCAGAAAAAGCAAGCGCACAGCCAAGTTGGTGGATGGTAATATTAATATATGCTTCGTCATAACAGCCCAAAGTAACAGCAGCACAAAGGAACTAGGATTAGGACCCAAAGAACGTAATTTACAACACGACAACACACGCCAATCGCAGAGCTCATGCTAATACTAGCCTAGGTCAGGCGCAGGCAATAATCAGGGTTGCCCTCTGGGTTCTAAAAGTATGCGACATGAGATACGGGTACACGTAGTAAGGAGGGGCTGGGTAGACTTACTAGAGCCCATTTGGGGAAGGGTCTCTCTTTCCCACTAGCACCGCCAACTGCGAATCTGCAGAGAAAAAAGCTGAGTATCTATTCCTTGCTTGAAGAATGGGAGAAACTGACGACCACACGAAAATCATGACCTGGGTTCCCCCATCGAGTGCAGCCGACATGAGGAAGTTGTATTTTCGGAACCAGCGTGCTATCGAGCGATGTGAAAGGTGGTTTGCTAGCGTGAAACAAGCCAATGACATACCGTGGTATTTACGGAGGTAGTATTGAGAGAAAATCGCAAGGAGGAACGTAGTGAACACGCTGGAGTTGATCCCCCCAGATAAGTAACCAAGCTCAGCTGTTGCAGACAATGAGCCATATATAAGGAAGCTTCAATATTGTTGCTAGATGCGTACCGACAAGAATAGGTGTAAAGACATGGTTAAAACCAACCTTGGGGAACTTTTGGTGCAATAGCCATGTTGGGATAGGTACCAGAAGTCCAAGGAGAAGCGTATATGGGACAAAGGCATATTTTGTGCCAGTTGCATAAAGAGGTTTACCGACAGCACCCCAGGCAATGGCATCACTGTTGTACGATTGCACCTGGTAACGCTAGGGTGAACTTCTTCAGCAGTATGACAGCACATTCATGGACAAACCTGTTGACCAGACCAGACATTGCTGCCTTGGACATCCAAAAGAATCTCGCGTTGAGACGACAACACGGACTACGGAACAAGAGCAAGTGAGCCAGGAGAATTGGACTTGATTTATGATAGTACCTTCATGATGATGAAGTTAATAAGACCACCCTACTCCAGCAGGGGAAATGAGCACCGTTCAGCAAACCAAAAGGCAAACGGCACTTACAACTACAGCACCAACACTTTGGACCATAAAAGTGATCCTGGGGGGCAGTTTAGTATATTGGCCCTATGGTTCAGAGTCACGATGGCCGAACGGATTTAAAATGAGGTTGGTTCCCATACCAACTTGAGATCACGAAGAAGATGGGTCGATTGCATCACGGAATTGTAACCGTACAGAGTGACTGCGTAGCACATTTAGATAAACAAAAACAGAGAACGCAAGGCTACTCACAATACATGTTAGCCACAGGTTTCCCTGGAACGAGTGCAGCACCAAGCATCTGAATCACGGTCTGGATACTACTAGGTGTGGCATATCCAACAGTGCAGTAAAGCGTGCCAATAACGGGTAGGAAGAACCAGGCAAAAAGCAAAGCAACTAAGCCATAGTCAGATGCTAGATAGATCTACCAAAGCTGGGTGCATGACATACCGATGACTCCCCACCATGGAAGACCAGAATCCGCAGCATATGATGTACCGATAGCTACACCTAAGGTAACAAAAAGGATGATTAGATACCACCAATCATTCATCTCCTTGTAGATCTTCATTTTCTGATAATGGGGATCTTGACAATCTTGATCCTAAAAGAACGTACAAGTTAGCATCAAGTCGCTAAACCACTGGGGTTACTAGTGACCTTGTAAGATTTAAGGATCTTGAAGATGGTCTTGGAGTGCCAGAGCAAGAAATGGGTGATAGCAGAACCGATAAACATAGTACGAGAAACCTTGAATAGAAGTTCAGATGATGCGTAATAAGGTAGGCCTTGCTCAGCCAACTTTGTTTTGTTGAGGGTGAAGCTATGGACGGGTGAATGAGATCAGGATGTATAGAAAGACTTTGAGCACTGACTCGTCGTTGAGGATAGCAAGTTGATCATATGGCTCTCCTGATGATGTTGACCGCAATCAGTGCTTCATACGTAGACGCTGGAGAACACAAATATACCGTTCTCCTGGAATAGAAGCTGAGTGAGGAACGGGAACGACTGAGCGTGCCACACATTTCTAGCATAACAGGCACAAAAAGCGACACTGTAGACTCCTCAGTTGCTTCACTATGGGAAAGGAGGTGAGACAACTCACATACAAAGAACAGTGCCGGCGTATAGAGACACTTTAGGACTAGCATTAGCCGAATATTGATATGTTAGATCAGATGATACTTGCACTGGGTTGATAGAGGCGTAAAAAGTGCACCAATGTCACTACCTCCAGAGCCTACGTAAGCCCAGTCAAATCAGAGGGAGAATAAACCTAATCCCTCATTTCCTGCGGCACCACCGAAAACGCGAGTTACCCAGGGAGACTCTGTAGCAAGCAAGATATAAGATATAAGATATACGAGGTTTTGGGACATGAGAGCGCACTTTGGAAAGCAAGACACCAGATGCTGACCCCAGTGAGGGTCGGAGCAATATATTCCTGCAAAGGGCATACAGCAGACGGGAAAAAGGAGCAGATAGAGTCACATACAGGGAACCATTCCCAGACAAAGACACCAATGAAGAGGATCCAGAAAAACCTGAGACGTTTCTTCTGCAAAACTGCTTCCTGGCTGCGGTGGAGAGCGTCAAAGAGCTGCACTTGAGGTACGATGTGCGGATAGATAGCATAGGTGGGATAGACCAAGAAACGTCTCATGATTCCTAAAGTGAGAATCTGGTTAACCAGTACAAACCTGATAGAACGATTCAACTCACCAGCTAAACCGTATCCAATAAGTTGGGAACTGATCAACCTGTATGAATCATTCGGATGATGAAACGCAATCCTATAGTCGACGAACTGTACGTACGTGAACACACCAACAGCAGCGTTCGGCCTGACGTTGTAATAAAGATCTTGAGCCGCAAAGATACTGACTATGTACGTTAAGGTTTTATCAGAAGAGATAACTTTCGCACAGAAAACGACTCACTAGCTACGGCAGAACCCGAAGCAGTAGCAGACATGATAGTGATAGCAACATGTTCTTTGATGTCTAACACCCTCACGTTATTTCATGAGAAAAGAGTTAGTTAATCAGTAACTCACTGAAAGGGCCGGGATTCAAGAAACGCCAGAAGGCAGTGTTAGATGTTTTGAATCTCGCAGTTTCACCAGGTCCGGGAATCAATACTTCAAGAGGTTTCGCAAGAAGAAATGCAATTATCTGTATAGCACCGTTAGCAACGATACAGTACACAAGGAGAAGAAGTATCTCACCTGCAAGAACAGCTGACTGACATAAACCTGGGATGAAGTGATGATAGTCAGTTTCACTTGATACACCAGTATTGTATAGCAAGTCGTACTGTTTGAGGACGGAAGTACTAGCAACAAAGGATGAATAACGCAAGAGTACGAATGGGATGATGAAGAAACGTACGAAGAGCTGTCCAAGAACAGCGCCAAAGCAACTGAGCCCTAAGCCGAGGAACAGCGTACGGAATGTCAGGATTGGCAGCTCGGGGTCATCCTCTAGGGAAAGAAGACGCATAGCGTAATCGATAGGATCGGCTAAGAGCAATGTCATGAAGGGCAGAACGATGCAAGCAAAGTTCTTACTCACTGATTGGCTTTTCCTTGCCATGCTCATCGAGGTCAATGGCTCGGGCTTCCTCGAATACGTCTCCAATAACGGCATCTGCGCCATGAGTCCCATCCGATTCCTTGGTCCTATCGTCAGCGGCCTTCTCATCGAGACTGGAGGATTCGCGGCCGGAAACCGTTGTTTCGATGACTCCAGGGTGCACAGATGTGAGTTCGGACGCCATTTATCGGAGGGCAAGGCTGTAACAGCTCAGAAGGAGAACACCTCGAAGTACTACCCGTTTTAAATGTCCCCGAGAGGCGGTTTGACCTCCGGCACCCTTTGAACGGCTAAGGGAGTGGACATGGAAGTGGATCTTGATCTGGAATAAAAATAGCAGTTGATCACGCAATTGCACCGTTGCGCCTTATGTATGGATTACGAATGGGGTTAGCGTTCAGTTGCACATATGGTTGACCACTGGCGTTGCATTACTGAATCCAATGAATCTGATGGCCCATAAGTTCTGCTGTCTTCGGTTAATATTTACTGGGACTCAAATGGGAGAAAGCATTACTGTAGACACTAGGAGCCCACTCCTCATCTGCTGAAGGCGCAACAAGGCAAGTCCGCACCGTTGTAGATTCGATATGTTTCGTTCATTTCAGGCACGAGAGAGGATTAATCAACCCGCGTGTATTTCTGCGAAAGTGAGGAGTACATATGCTGCCACTGCGGGATGGTTGGCTTCAATTCCTCTGGAGTATTGGAAGACGGATCAGATTTTTTGGAGTAACTGAAGTTAGCCGTGATGGCACTGATGATAGAGAGACATGTGACTTCACTTCAAGGCTGATCCGGGCTCAAGCGCTCACTAGTTGGTGGCGCCGCCATTGCAAGGATCACTATTAGTTGCTTCAAGTGACTGACACTCCGTTTTTATCAGATTCCGCCAGGCGTTTTCACTGCAATGTCCTCAGGTCCTTCAAAGGATCACCAATTGAAATTCCAGGACTAATACGCCACAGGGCTTCTTTATATGCCTGCAAGATTCACTAGTGACTTTCGCATTTGCTTGAAACGTTGGACCTTCTATCCTCATCTCCAGCACGGAATTTGGCGCCTGTACAAGTTCTTGTCTTCTATTATTAGGAGGAGCTAGGACATCGCCTCTACCAACACTTTGATCTGGTAGCATGGAATGGTCAAGGGCAAGGTACACCAATGAAGCTAGGGCTTGAGTCCATGCTGCTCTAGAATATCAAAGCGGGACGTTGCCTGTGTTTGCTCTCATCTGCCGGATATCTTCGTCAACGAGGTGTCTCTCACATGTAATATGACACAGATTCGGGAAACTGATATCATGGGCCGCACGTCCTAGTAAACTTGGAGGAAAATCACATTTTCCTAACCTACCGAGTTTACGCACTCGTTTATCTCCTTATTCAATGGTGTCCGCTTCAGATTCACCAAGTTATTGGTCGCATCTTACATTTCTCCCTCAGCAATATCATTTAAATTGGCCTAACATGTTCCTAACAGGGGGATAATCACGGAAGAGGTGTGCCCATGGGGCATTGGTAGGACATTGGTGTGGTAAACCAAAAGTCTGATCCGAGAGATTAGGTTCCTCACCTCGAAATCCTCCAAGTGCGGAGCTTTCCTAAGTTTTGCAAGGATCAATATGGACCTTTGCCGTAGGGAAGCCAACTCCCGCCAGTGTCGCATTGTACCAATATAACTTAGTATGTAGAGTACCAACCCTCGTCATGTACATATATAGCACCGGTTGGCTGTTAAGCTAAGCTTACCAGTTATGTCCCTTTTGGTGTAGCGGTAGTAGAGCCTGTTGCGCTGCCTGCTTACACAAGCATAACATAAACTCTCCTGGGTCAAATGGTATAACATGGTAAACAAATAACTTGCACTAGACCTTAAAGCTGCTACACTATTATTTTTATGGTAACAAATGTACCGTAGCTCTGACAATGTCTGGAATCGACCAAATACAAAAAGAGACTGCATGAAGTCTACGAAAACCGATGACCGTCCCCTGCACACCATGCGAATGTGATAAGGGAAACAAAGAGGGTGAAGGTGGCAGGAATATGAAGAAGAGTGGCGCTAGCAATACTATGTGTGTGTGCGCCGTACCACAGGATACTTGTACTGTATATCAAAGAGAATCAACACCAGGACTCGCAACTCGCAACCTCTTCCTCATGCAATGATGTCGTTCAACAGATCAACAGCAATCACACACGCACACCTAAAAATCTTATCACATAAATTCAATGAAATAGGTATCGCAATCGGTAATCGAATACATCAGACAAAGTCAAACATAGTGGAACTACCTACTGAAACAAAAGTATATAACCACGAAAAACAACAAATCAGATACGAGTAAGACGAGAAAAGAGATAAAATCTGGATATACGTAGTAGATAAGGGATAATCAGGAATTACGAGGGGTCACTATGTGCGGAGCGTAGAGAGATAGAGAGAAAGGAATAGTACGGACAAACAAAAAAAGGGGACAGACACAAGGGGAAAAAAGGAGTCAAAACCATCCGCGATCGATAGAGCAAACAACCGATAGCAAACAAACAAACAAAGTAAGCAATTACAAACAGAAGAAAGATGGAAACACAAGCACGATAACACGAAACACGAGATATTGACTTTTATGTAGGAAAAAAATTTGAATAGCAGGAAACACGTCGATGGATACATCGATACGGACGGAAATGAAACGCGATGTACGAAAAGGACCCTCGGGATCTCATCTCGCTCTTTTTATCTTTTTTATCTTTTCAAAAGCTCGAAGCCGAGGACGACGCGCGGGTGGTATAACACACCGCGGAGGGAGAGGAAAGAGATGGATGGATGGATGGATGGATGGATGGATGGGACGATAAGGGGGAAGAAGGGGAACAGCGAAACGATTAGATGCTACAATCGATTAAAAAGGGAAGAAAAGTATCATCATCAGATAAACGCATTCAAGCAACCCCGAGGAACAAACAAACGAACACAAAAGGCACCCACGAAGTGGAGCAAGCTTCAGAAATGTGGGGGGACTAGAACTGCCAAGACTAGCCTCTCGAAAAACTATGACCATACCAAGAAAATAAGAGATATAGGTCAGACGAAAAGAGATAACAAACGAAACACAGAATGCAACAATAAACGCGAATTCTGTAAGATATTCAAGACCACGATTAGCTATATGGACAGAAGAAACAGAAAAAAAAGATGAGTGACAGACGAAAGGGAAAAAAGAAAACAGATCAAGAACAACGGCCGTCTATTGGGATACTTGTGACCGACAAGTTCTTTTGTGGGGACTAGGCGTTGGAGGGAGGAAGGCGAAGGCAGGAAGGTAAGACAGAACAAAACACGACGATCCAAGAAAAAAAAAAAATCAAAAAAACAAGCTCAGATGAGAAATGAAGCGAATAAGATAATTGCAAAAAACCAAAAATACAAGTGTCAGAACCAAAGTCTGAACAACATGCAAAGACGAAAGCAAAAAGTGAAGGGGAATAAACAAAGTTCAAGGGTGGGAAAAAAACACAAAAAAAAGAAAAGAAAGGGTAAGTGTAGAGATGAAGATAGGATTTAGCCGTTGATGAATAATGGCTGTGCTTGCGAATCTTCGCAAGATTTCATCTAATCTCCCTCCCAGAGAGATACGATGACAAGCGGAGTTATATGAACGCGATCGGACTCGCAAGATCCGAAGATAAGTGTAAAAGGGGACAAAACAAATCGGATGGTTCGTGCCTGTTCTGCGCCGCAGGTGGTAAAAGAAAAGAAAGAGTGAGAGAGAGAGATCGGGGCGTGGGAAGAACAAAGGGGTAAGGGGCAGAGGAAAATAACAGTGTGGGAACATGCTCCCAGAACCCATGATGATGACGAACGTCAAGCTCTAGTACATAGCATGACGGGAACTGGTACGGGTCGGTGGAGTCCACCGCTCGTGAACCTCAGCCTTCTCCTCCGAGGTCGACCGTGTAATTTTAGGCGCAACCGACGACAGCGACCCAAACGGGCTACTAAACGACATCCGTCTCGTCCTAGACGAAGGCGTAGGCGTGGCCGGCGGCATAGGCGGCATAGGCGGATGATGAGCATGCGCAGAAGAAGAGGACGACAACGGTGACGTATTGTGCTGCTGCTGTTGGCTCTGATGCTGAGGATAATGACTCGCCGGTCCAGGCGTTTTCGCTCTCAAATGTGGAGCCGGGGTGAACGTCCTCGTCACAGGAGGCGGCGCAGGAGTGTATGATCTTGACGGGTGTGGTGCGGGCGTGACGGATCGTAAGCTGGCATTGAGTGACGTTGATCGTGAGTGCGTGGAATTAAATCGTGAGAGAGGCGTTACTGCAGGATGAGAGTTTTGTTGTTGTTGATGTGATGAAGATGTCGTCATTGATGGCGCAGTCGAAGAAGGCGTAGGCGACACGGACGTAGCCCGACGGGCGTCGTTGAATGCTGAGACGCTGGATGTGGATGTGGGGGAGATAGCACCGCCCAGAGTGGTGGAAAGAGCTTTAAGCCTGCTGAGCTCTGTACGAAGGCTCTGGCATTCCTGAGATTTGGTGTCATATTTGATTTTCTATGTGAAGAGAGACAATGTGAACGTCAGTATTTTCAGGTGATGGCGCTCAAGGACCATCAAATCAAACGCTCACAAAACTACGGGGGGCGGTAAAATTTTAGTAAGGCGCTAAAAGTGAAATATGGAGAGATAACGTTACTTTTTGTTTTCGGCATCCAGCTTTCCGTTGGCGATCTCCATATCGTCCAGCTTAGCCTTTAAATTAACTTCGACATTCTTGGCCGCCTTGCAGGCTTCAGAATGCGCAAAGTGGTTCATAAGAATAGCGCGGAGAAGCGCAGCACTGAGATGGAGCGATGACATCTACAAAAGTCGACAATGAGCACCAAAAAGGACATACAAAGGACACACAAGACAAGGGGAAAAGAGATAGACGAAAATAGCCGAGAATGACATGACCAAGGGAACAACGATTACTCACCTTCTCACAGTAGGTGGGATCCGATGTCAACCAGTCCTGCAGTTCCTTGTGCAAAGTAGAGACCTCTTCTACAGAGCACTTTTTAGCGGCGACCTTGGCCACCTTATCTTCAAGCCTACGAGCTTCAACCTAACCCCGGAAAAGGGAAGGAAATGAAAAATAAGGTGGAAATGAATACAATAGTAATAATGAAAGAAGAGGGGGAAGGAGATTACTCACCCTCGTTCTGAGATACCCTCCCTCAGTCATAGGCCCACGATCAGCCTTTCTTGAGAAAGCATCACTGATCAACTCGTCGTCGCAGCCAGAACCGGGTACAAATCGTGGCGTAGAGTACCCACTGGACGTGAAGTCGGTACGGATCAAACGAACCGAATCGGTGGTGAAATGTTCACGACAGAAGGGGCACACGGTTTGAAGTCGAGAAGGAGTCTTCTCCACGATGTTTTTGCAACAATTGCGGCAGAGAACATGGCCTGATACAATAGAAAAAACAAATCAAAATGAGACCAAGGGCTCCCCCCCAAAAAAAATGCATGAAGCTGGGAAAGAAAGAAAAAAAGTCAAGTTGTGTTTACTCACCGCAAGGTATGCTGTGGGGGAGACAAAGAGGGCCGTATTCCTCGGCACACACGTCGCATGATGAACCAGGGCTGAGCGATAGCATTGTGTGGGCCAGGAAGACGGCCTTTGTCGATGGCGGAGCGCGAGTCAGATGGTGAAAAGTAAGAAACAGAAACGGGTTCAAGACCTTGCACATATTAATACCATTCCATCAATAAATACCACGTGCTACTGTAAAGTTCAGGGCACAGGGTAAAAAATCAAATTATTATCAATTAATAAAGTAAACAATATTCCTCTCTCTTTCTTTTTCTTTTCTCTTCACTTGCGTTTCATCTTCATTTTTTTCTCTTTCTTCTCCTTTTCTGTCCTCTTTTTCACTGCTCTCTTCGTCAACAGTTGCTTGGGCACTAGGCGCTAATAACAGGGCAACCCACCCACCATCATACACACGCCACCCACACATTACGCAGACATGGGCATAGGGCTCAAAACCCCAATTTACTCTTTCGTGCCTCCTGCAGACACACGCGTGTTTTGCTCAAAAGGTTCAACTAACTAGGCGGCGGCAACCCATTGAAACAAAACAAGAAACATCTCAGGCTTCCGTGCTTACAACAAGTCTATCGTCAGCCTGTTACGAACCCTTGTCATTAATAACTGCCCTTCAAGAATCCCGTTTGCATTTACGTGTTCTACCACTGATTATCTCAGAGATTCATGATCATACAGCTCCTCTGAGGAGTACATGCTACACAGACTCTTTCATCGTCCCTGATGGAGCCTTTTCATTCACACTCAAACTCAGCGTACATTCACACCCAAACTCAGCATACATTCACGCTCAAATTCAACCTAAAAGACGGCAAACTTTTAGAATCGTAAAACGCAACTTTGTAACAACGCACTGCCAGCACCGTACAATGCTAAGAACGTCTAGACTCCATTGTGACCATCACCATCGTTGCCCACTTTAAATACTTCGCTTCCGAGCCTCGACGATAACTTGTGGTCGTTGTCTACCGTAACAAGCCCTGGCCCTGCCCTGGGCCACTAGTGCTTAATATGAAACCTACCTCTCGGATGCAAATCGCGCATCTAACTTATTTCCCTCCCGTCATCATCCAGATTATATTTAATCTTACCTCCGTTCTCCGTCCTTCCTCCACCCACTCCCTCATCTCGTCTCGTCTCGTCTAGTCTACAGTAGAAGAACCACAGAACCTTCCGACTTCAACATCTTAGCTTCCGGTTCACACCGATAATTAATATATGTATATTACTACGACGATGAAAATCGCCCGATGGAGATCTCCCCTTAACGACGATGGATTGGTTCCAGTGCTTTGCGTCCGATTCAGTTGATATGATGTCACCAAGAAAGCAAAAAGAAAAAAGTGTTATCTTATCCAGGCGTTCGAGATTCGTTGACAGTGTGTACTGTACAGTCCTTCGGTTCAAGGCGCCATCTCAAACCATATTTCTCAGCGCGGGCATCACGAATCATCCATTGATTCATTCCCTCAAGCCCCCATACCCATAAGCCTGCTTCTCGTTCCCGGTTCCAACAAGAAATGATCGAAACGATATGAAAAGCCACATCGAAATCAAGATTGTGCATCAAAATCAGATGTGGTTAGATGAGCGTCCTTTTTTTTCTCTTTGGCTTCTCTCCCCTTTCCTTTGTCGATGAACCTTGTTTCAACCTTTCCTCCACATTCCTCTCTCTCTCTTTTCTTCCTTCACATTAATTCACAGAACAACCTACCACCAGCTAGCCTAGCTTATTTTACATCGTCACACTCGTCTCAAGCTCCGAGCCATTTATGTATGGATGTACGTCCGATCTATTTTCATTGCCTCAACAAATCAAAATCGCCACCAAACACAGCATTGAATGAATAAGTAACGATGATGATGATGGTATCTAATCTCTCGGGAAACAATCCATGTTACTTGGACACCTGACACATCTCAAATATTTGATCCGGTTGATCGATTGATCGCTGTTCGTCAAAGCCTGTGCATGGGACTGTCCTTAGGCCTTACTAGGGCTCGGGCTAGGGCTGAGGCTAGTCCTAATAAAAGGCTAGTTTTGGACAGGTTGCCTCGCTGCGACTCTATCGGCGTGGCGAAAAAATTATGGGCGCCCACGGTTCTCACAGTGCCTTGTACCACTCCACCGCTGCCCAAAAAAAAAAAAAGGAAAGACAGACATGGTATATGTTACAATGCTTCCACCCGTTCCGATGTTCTCGTTATATCTGAGGGAATGTGGATCGTCAACTTGGTCAGGGCCAGTATGAATCAGCATATCTATTCTTTTTTGAACCCTCTTGACTCGAATTTTTCAGATAACAATAATAACTTAGCACACCAGTGATCTCCTTTGGGCGTATCGTAGCGGCTAGGACTAGCTGACGGCGTCTTCCTTCCACAGCGGCAACCTATGTACCTGTGTATCATTACCCACTTTATCAGTCTCCTCCATGCGGATACAAATAAGTTACAGTAGTAACCCCTACGATCCATCAAGTATCTGCATCAAGTTTCACCAATGGCAATCTCTTCATCAAACTGATGCGACAAGTACAGTACTCCCTGAGCCACACTCATCATCTACATATGTACGTAAGTATGTACATAACTGCGCCCACACCTCCTCGGTGTTCAAAGGGTCGAAAAAAAGTCAGTCATTCACTTAGTACTTGCAGTAATCGCATATCCACGATGTTTTTTCTACGTGCTCATAAGATACACATGCGGCTATCAACGGCGACACGCGGCAGCCACGACTCCTTCATAAGTTAGGTATAAATACGCGAATCGAGTCATTTTCCCTTATCCTTACCCACGAGAAGCACAAACACACCTCAACGTCATACCAAAACATATCCCCAAGGGAACTGCACATATACGTACGTATTATGTATTCAATGTGATTACAACGCATTCCTGCATTCATCATATTCCCCCGCTCAGGGCTTCGATAAGAAACTCAATTGGCGGCCGTTCGTTGTGTGTGTGGACTGCTACCCGATAGTCGAACGCCAGTTCTGTGTGAAATTAAGTGTGATATACATAGGTACTCAGGTATGCATTTTGCGATGGAATTGCGTCTGGTTCTTGGAACATGAAAGATCTCATGAATCAACTCAATCTTTTCTCAGCGTCTGAGGGTGTATGATGTCTTCTTCCGTACACGGCATTTTTCTGATGATTCCGACGGTTGCACTTCGATTAACTCGCTCCTTCCACACATTCAACTGACCCTTGAATGCTAGTAATCTAATGCACGATTATTGACAGTATGAAACGTTTGTCTATGATGCCCATGCATATATATGATGATCACACCGTGGAGCCCGTGGACCGACAGCTTCGCGCGGTTCGAAAAGTCGGGAGAGTCGGGAGTTTTTTTCTTCTTTGGTTGTGATTGAGAGAACGGTTCTTGTGCACGATATCGATTCCACGGGCGACACCTTCGGTGTTAACATAAATGCAGTGGAGACTAGATAGTGGGAGAATCCTTGCCCAAGGTCTAAGGGTGATATCATACATTTTTCCCACACAATGCCTCGTTTCTTCGCAACTTATCTCAAGCCTTCCTCTTATTTGTTGCTCGAGGATACGTATCTACTTCTATCTGTCAATGGAACAAACAACGTGCTGAGTGAGCGCTACGGATTAAAAGCTCCCAACCTCCATTCGGTCCAGCGTTCAGGCATACACCATTTGCACGTTTTCCAGATCTCAGAATTCGACTGTCGCCGTCAATTGAACCTTAGGCACCCCCCCTTACGCCACATTGCACATCGTTTTGGCGTTCAGCCCTTGAACTATACTACTCAATGGGATATATCAATACAACCTCGCTTCTCACTACTTAGTTTAATCCGAGAAAACGTGTCTGCAGCGTGCACAGTGCGACTGTCCTTATCACGGAGGGTACATTTCGATCTGACCAATGGCCGTACAGGTCCTATCTGCTTGAGCGTAATCTCCTCGTCATTGGGCAACGGTGTCGATTTCATCCTAAGCCGAGGCAGTTTGCATGAGACCTTCGGTGCCTAACCTCCACAATGCACATCCTCCTGGTTTTGGGTCCTTTCATTTCCTCGAGTCTAGAGTCATTAATGTATTTAACTCGGTCAAGCAATCACATAAACAGCAGAGAAGTTGAGAATTCAATGTTGCGTGAAGCCTGGGATTGGAAAGTTCAGGAGTTATGAAAGCGGATATGATTCTTTATAATGAATGAAGTAACAGACATATCCAAGTGGTATGAAGGAAGAAGTGCCAGCTCGAAATTTCACAAGGCTAAGCTTGTTATGAGCTTATATGTCCACACTTGCTGCTGAAGTAAGCAGTAGAAAGGCTGGTTCCGGGCGTACTATGGTTGATAGCTGCGGCCTGAAGCCAAGCACTTACATATAAAGTATTCTGTAAATCCCATTGATTCCTATGATCTAATCTCTGAGTTGCAGAAGATAGTATTCTGTTGTAGTCAGCATTCAACAGCTGGTCAATACAGCAATGGTATTGCAGACTGGAAATTGTGGCAGGTGAAGAAAGCTGATGAGGATTTGCCTGATTATAGAAGCACTTAAGTCAGTAAGCAAGAAACAGATGAGATAATTCTGTGGATTTGGGGCTAATCAAAGGTCTTTATATACAAGAATTCATAGTAAGTCATAATATGTCTCACCATAACTACATATACAGATAG
>CEMT01385838.1:0-15880 GCA_900068985.1 Pterula multifida
AGCTTACCAGGAAGAGTTTGGAAGAGTGGGCACAAAGCACAGAGGGTGAGTTGGAGGGGGTCAGGGTCTGATTCAACTACTACCCTACAAGGATATATCGATCGATTGTCCATGACCAAAGACGAGTTACTGTCTGAAGTCGCTATTCATTCCCATGCTCTCTTGGGAAATGGCAGACCTTGGAGATCTGGCCTTCATCATCTCTGAAGTAGAGCACTTTTCGATGAACTAATTCGTGTTCTGAAAAGAGGTGCTCAGCGCTCCGGCTGAGAATAGTAGCCAGATCATTGATGACTAGATCAGGAAGATATCTTCGTTCAGAGCAATCAATATCCATGTGGGCGAGACTTTAAGCATAGTTGGATTCGACTCCTTGGGGGTACAACTGGTCAACGTCCTTCAATGTTGATCATAACTTGTGCGGGGAAAAATTAGTTTGTGATAGCATGGTAAGAAGAGGTTATAAAGACTAATGATATCCTTGTCGTAGATTCGTGTCATTTGTAGGTACGAAAACCGCGTGAGGTGGGAAGAACGTAGACTTCCGTCTTGCAAAAACTCATGAGAATATCGGCTGCCCGACCAACCTTAGTCCTAAGGGTCAATGAGATGGTCACTTCATTGACGGATGCACCTACCAGCTTGCCAACAGCTGTGAAAACCAAACGCCTGGACCTAATATGCAACGTAGGAAACACAGAGTAAAGGGAACCCGGCATACAGCCCAATCCAAAATACAATGTTACCCAATGTCTTGTTCTGTTTAATAGCCGGAGTCTTAGAGAGAGCAATAAGGGGTAACTGTACAAGCTGCACCCAGAATACATATCACATATCAGCTGCCATTCAACGAATAGAGAAGGAGTACCCTCACCTGCATCAAGAACAAGTACATCCTAAACTTCTTCGTCACGATGATCATGACCAACTCATGAACGCATGCACTCAATAAGAAAGTCAGGAACATTGCCGTGAACCTGGATACTCTCCAATAAGATATTGTCGAAGCATATACATGCTGGAGGAGGAAAGCGTGGACAGGTTTGTTCCATTTACGTGAGAATTCGTCCCAGGAAGTGGAGTTCCACCTAAGGTTATAAGGGATAGATAGTCGAGGAGCTTCAACAAAAGTAAAGAGGGAAGGACTCGGCTGCGAACGTACTGGAATAAGATTTAGCGACGTGAGTAAAGATAGATTAAGACCAAGCAACTTGCCCAATCTTCATAAAATTGCCGATCGGCAAAGCTACATCACCGGCGAGCATCAGCATTTCCGTCATGGAATAAGCAGAGAAGCTCACTAAGAAAGCTCTGCGAATCCATTGCATATACATTCTGCTCGAAAAACCCGTACATTACTTCTGACATCTTCCCAAGATAAAGAAAACAGAAGAGGACGCACCAAAGATGATGAAGAAAAGTAGGAGATATGAAATCATGAATGGTAGTGATAGATCCAGTAGTGATCTGAAGAAAGATTGTTCTCGTGTTGGTAGTTGTGAGAGGATGAATGTCTCTGTCACAGTGTACAGCAAGGCGAACGTCCCAAACGTCGCGACTGTCTTCTCCAGGACATAGCCAGGCCGTATTCTGTCCAGATAGAAAGGTATGAATCTACGTGAGAAGAAAAGTCATGGCAAGAATCGTACCTATCGGTCCTAGGGTACTCCAACTGATAGACCAACGTTGGGATCAGTTGATACACAGCGAAATTCCTGAGGGTAACATTGTCCGGATACTGGACAGGATACGGCCCTGTGCTCCTTAGCTCGCTCTTTAGTTCCACAACCTCCTTGGCGAGGTCAGAAATTTGTGCCTCAGGATGATCCACCAAGATCCGGACATAGTCCTCTCCTGGTTCTTCAGAATCTGACTTCTCGTCGTTCTCCTTGCCAGGACCGTTGTGATTATTAGACGTCATTTCTGAGTTCTCGGCAACGATGGAGAGTCTGCTTCTGAGGGCATTAGCCGTCTCGATATCAACGTAGGCTCGTCTGGTCCCGTCGTTGGTGACATTACCACCCCCTCGAAGATCGGGAGTGGAGGCGGCGGCTGGAGTGCCTTCATCGGAAGATTCTGATGGAGCAAGGAAGGCAGTCTTGTAGGCTTTGGCCTCCAAGACAGCCTTTTCGAAGGATCCGGAGAGGGAGGTGGTAACTTGATGCAAGTCACTTGTTAGGTGGGTAGCTTGGTTCAAACTGGCCTGGAAATTGCCATTGATGGACATATAGGAGTGCATTTTCATAATCATGACCTGAGTCTCAAGGATAAGTTTAATTAGGAAGAAGTAGAAAACTATACTTACCAAAGAGTGTAGAGTCAAGAACCCGGACTGAACCCAAGGCCAGTGTCTTCACCACAACAAGTCAGAAGGTCAAACACTCAGCACCAGAAATTCCACTCACCTATTAAATGTCCAAACAATGACCGAAAACAACAGGGTCGTTTGCAGTCCATGTTGTAGCACCATTCCCGTATAGTGATACCTGAACCATCCTTTGCTTACCGCCTTTGCGAACGGTACGCACACCACCGTCGATCCCACTAGTACTGCGTCGCTGATTGCGAGTGTGATAGCGTCTTCGGAGAACATGGAGGCAAAATTGAAGTTGAGAGCACGACCATGAGTCTCGATGGACTTTACGTAGGTCCCAACAGTGAAGATGAAGAGCGATAACCAGAAAAATGTGAAGAAGCCCTGAATGGAAACCAAGCCTATTATCAGTTCATTATGGTAAACTTCGAGAAAAGAGATTTACCCTGAACTCGTTCGTCCCAGATCTTTCGTTACTCGTATCAAAATGACTCTTCCTCGGAGCGAACGTTATTAAAGCTCTCAGCCTCTTAGATGACTACAAAAAAGTATCAGCAATAATCCAAGAAAACTACTCGATCCAGGAACCAGAATTTCCTCGAGAGACGAGGGATTGGATCGTACAAGCATTAAGAAAAGCAGCCCACCTTGGACCGGAATGGCTTAGACACATACAATGTCCCTTCAGTCGTTCTGTATCCTCCGCTATTCGTCCTACGCGCCACAGGTGCATTTGTTATACCGTCGATGGGCATTTCAATAATATTTCTCGGGCGTGACTGCTCTCTCTTCCGAGAATCTTGGGTTGTGGAGATAAGAATTAGCGACAGGGTATTGTTTATAATATTTGGGAGTTAGCTGAATCAGACGTTCGGGCTGTGGTGAGTAAAAGACAATGATAGTGATCAGAGACGTAAGTAATCTTTGTGGATGAGTTTGCAGGCGCCCATTATTGGTGATATTATGGTTAAAGTGGTGGTTTGTACTTACACTCTAGGAGGAGAGGTGCATCGATTTGTACAGTTGGATGGAATATAGAGGGTTCTCAAGGGAACAGGAGGCAAAAGAATTTGAAATGGCTCGTGACAAGGAAGGAAAAAAACCCGTCCTGGTGGGGTAGTAGATGACGATAGATCATGTTCAGATGACAGTTTCTTAGAGATCACAGGTCCAATTTTCATACCTCAGCTCCAATGCCAGCTTACTACAACAAAGTATGTCCAGGAAAGGGAGGCAGGAATGAGACGATGTGAGAAAAAAATTATCTTGATGTATTACAACTGCCGTACTGATTTTTTGGTTGCACTTCTACATAAAAACTAGTAGCTCCGTCAAGGGATGATGAATGGGGGAGAGAGGAAAAAGAATTGAGAAGGACGGGACAGGCCTCTCCAGTGCGGACAATCCAAGAAAGGAGAAAAATCGGAAGTGGGAAGGCGGACTGACTGGGAGAGACGACGAGAAGTAAAGACAGGAAGCGACAAAGATTTCCAACAAATAAATTGTACTTTTACAAGGTAGAAAATCATGTCACAAACAGGTGGAGGAAGAGGTTAAGAAGATGATCTGAATGAAAAGGTATTTGCGGCGGGAGGAACAACAGGAGACAAAAAGAACAGCAATGGGAAAGAACAGAAGACCAGGAAGAAATAGGAACACAGCACCACAAAGAATTATAGATGGGGATTAGACCAGAGCAAGAAGCAAAGAAGGGATGAACTCATCTCCATATTAGAGGGAAAAAGTAGAGGGGGATAAGGAGTAGAATGGCGTGAGAATATAGAACAGAATGAATAGATGTGCGTATAAGGATTGTATGAAGAAACCTACTTTCAGATGAAATCGTTCAAGCGAAGAGACGAGAGGGGAACTAGAGTATGACTCATGTAGATAAGAAAAAGCAACACAGAAGAAAAGAAACAAGTGTGGGATAAGTTTGAACAGGCTCTAATCAACTTGAGGTGTCGTAGCTTTCTTGTGTCCGTGATCTCTCTATGAGGCCGGATGAGGCAAATCCATCTGTTACATGAAAATTTGTCCTTCTCATTCTTGTCAGCATTGCTATCATATCCTGTCAATGCCCGCCAACAGCAAGTTAGAAGGCTAGAGAGGTAGTGAGGAGTGGAAGGCGCAGCAGGGAGCAGGGGGAAGGGAATAAACTTATGGGCGATGAGGAGGAAAGGTATGAAATGAGTGTTTATATTATGCTGCACTGTATAGGAACAGATTATTCGTTGCAGCAATCTACAAACAAAACTGCATTAACGCCCTGACCTATGCAAACTGGGACTGGTGAAGAACTTACAGCGATAGTATTCTCCCGAGGGTGCCAACTTGCATGCAGAATCTTCCTCGTGAAATCCAACGTCTCAACCTGCATCGCGTCCCTTAGACCCGGTCTAGCAATACCATTCTTTCCACCTCCCTTATTTCCCGGTAATGGTCCACCCATCTTCTTTGCCTTGAACGCAGATTTGTCAGCCTGAAGGACCACATCGTCCAGTGTGTCCGTGTCGTATATCCGGAAGTAATTGTGGTAAGATCCTGTCAGGACATGCCTGGCCAAGGCAAGGACAAGATCAAGACGAGTTGATTACTGGAAATAGTTAGGGAACGCACTTGTCATCTCCACCCCATATGCATTCGAACTTGTCAAATATACAATCGTTTTCGTAAAGGTCACAAAGCTTCCCTCGTAGGTGATCATGAATCGGAATCGTCTTCACAGGTCGTGTCTCCATATTGATGTCCCAAATTTTGAGAGATAGATAATCACGGGATAAAATGTACCGCCCGTCACGGCTAAACTTAACATCGGAGATGGAGGAGATGATCTCAGAGAAGAACGATCTTGTCGTGGCATCTTCCTCTTCTTCAAAACCTATACAGGAGGCAAGGATCATAATCACGGGTTATATGCGAATAGAGAAAAAGTGCATGAGGAAAATAGCGTACATTTTGCATGCCGATCACAAAGTGCCGAGTCACGCATATCTGCCAGCTTGATGTTACTCTTCGAGCTCGAGTACATGAACATGTTACAATGCATTGGATGGAACTCCGTTGCCGTAATAACTTCTGTCAATTCTTCCATGTTCACAGGTTTGATATCAACGATATCTGAATAGATCCTTTGTCAGCTTTCTGCTTACGGGCAAGGGAATAGAATGGTGCGCGTGGGGAGATAAGACAAGCAGAGACAAAAGGGCACACATACTGAAACTTTGATCACTGATATTCAAATTCCACAGGTTGATCCTGAGGTCATCCGCAGAGACATAGGTTTCCTGGTCAGAGTTGATGGATATGGAGTGTATGTGATAGGCATGTGCGTTAGCGTAGACTTTGCGTGGTACAGCAGCAACGATGCTATCCTGTTGTGACATGCGGGGCAATCGGAGATGCGAAGGTGAAGTTGGGGTAGGTAACGGCCTTTGGCCGTCAAAGTGATTAGACTCTGACACAACCCGCAAGGACTTTTCGAACACTTTCCATAGTTTGATAGTTTTGTCTAGAGTGGTACAAGCGGCAAAATGAAACAAGGAACACTATGAGAAATGTAAGATAAGCACCATTGGTGGACAGTAAGAAATGGGCAGAGTTCTGTCGCCTGCACCATTTGATCTTGTTGATTTTCTCCTCAATTTCCAAGGATTTGAGGTAATCGAATTCTGGTTCGTGGGATTGGAACTCAGTGTAAAACTTGTACTCGCAGCCCTTTTTCTGTAAGCCGATCAGGAGAGACATCAGTCAGTCGAATGAAATATGGAGTGTAAACGCAAGCTAGTGACGAACCATTTCGTTCCTCTCGAATAAAACAACGCGGCCTCCCTTGTCGCCAGTAGCAAGATAGTTCCCTGTCGAGTCGAATTCGACCGTAGAGATGATATCGGCTATTATCGTAGATTGGGTGGCGCGAAGTGTTAAGAAATGCCGCAATGGTTCCAGCACTACGCTAAGCGCGGCGATTGCTCACCTTCAGTAATATCGTCCACTTCACCCTTATCACCAAAACACTGGGCGAATCGCCAACCACCGGAACTAGAAGGGTCTATATCCATGGCTGTCATGTAAAAGGGGTGGTGTCTAGGCTGCTGCTGTGAGGAATATAAAGAAATCAGAAGGATCCTGGTAGTGTAACAATAGGACAAAACTATTTTTCATACCTAAGAAGATGAGAGAAGAAGACAAGAGTACGTGAGCGATGGAATGTTTGGTGAACGATGTTGCAGGGAGAGAGGCGCTGCTCACAGCCAAATCGGTCCCCTTCAGTTGACGTAATCAAGCCTGCCTTTTCCCATGTTTCTGCTGATGTAATCCATCATTTCCCTCCCAACTTCCGCATCGTCCCTTTTGCCCTCTAACCACCAACACGTCCACCAAACTTCTAGAGAAGTCTTCTAATCATGATTCCACCCATCACTGGTCGTCTCAGGAAGAGAATGTGGCTCGATGGCACTTTTTGCCTCGGTCTTGCGGTTGCGTCTGGTTACGCCTACTGGTAAGTGTTGTACTGCATTCCTATTAATTCGTTCAGGCGGTGGTGCTCATCCCGTCAAATAGGTATGGTGTGCACCTCAGAGATTGTAAATAACTATTACAACCCTTATTACTGAAAAGTTCACACTGACTCGGTACCTTTTTCTGCAGTGGAGAAACAAGAACTCTTCTACTTCAAGCTTGAGAGGTCAAGGAAAGATGCACAGTAGAGAATATTAGGGGAGTGCCTAGGCACAAGCTGAATGAGAGGGTGTAGCTTTCTTCAATAATTTGTGTTGGGAGGAATCCATCTAGAATGCAACCTGCTTTGTCTGGACTTAGTCCAGATCAACCGTTAGCGCGTCAATTCTTCAAAAGTCTAATCATTCACCCAGTACTCTCTGGCTGCAAATAAATATATGTATGCACACTAGACAAAATGGACATGTACTCTAAAGTTCCCAAGTAAAATATAAGTGCATAGTGGTATATCCAGGGTCATGGAAAAGAGAGTTAGACGTATTACCATCACCGTATAAGCCCCAGCTCCTTCAACTTCTCACAAGCCTCCACCTTCTCGGCCCCAATCTTCTTCACCTTCTCCCAATCAGTCCCAATCCCGAATATCCCAATCTCTGCCTCTTTCTTCCTCTCTTTCGCATCCACGCCCTGCTGACACCGCAAATATAGATCCTGCTTGTAGTAGTCTTCAACTTTCCTTTCGAACCTAGAAATAGCGACACCTCGTCGTGATGACGATGAGGACGAATCGACGGATTTGGACGCGATAAGATCAGCCTGGATGGCCGGATGAGAAGTAAATTCTCGATCATTGACATGGTACTTGAGACCCATTTCTTGTGTTCGTCTCTCGAGGTTGAACCTCCTCGATGGACTAAACGAGAATCCAGGATCGGGAACAGATGGCGTGGAGAATAAACTGGAGAGNNNNGAGAGAAAGGAGAAGCCAAAAAAAATGAGAAGTGGGAGGAGTTGCAACCACATCGATCTTGGTTCAGCATTGGCAGCGTGTTGACGTGGTCTACCACCACCTGCAAACCGGGTTGTGCGGAAACCACCTGGACCTCCGAAGCTAGCAGTAAATACTGAGATAGATGGTATCAGATTAACCCAAGCCTTTAGTCGCTGGGAATAGGCATACCAGGTCCACCAAAGCCGCCACCAAACCCGTTCTGGAAAACTGGCCCGCCACCACCGAAGAACATGTTGAAAAGGTCTTCAGGACTGAGCTCGCCTTCGAAAGTTGCACCTCCATTACCGAACGGAAATTGGGCGGACCCTGATCGTGACATGCCACCAAAACGATCCTCTGGATCTGAACCATGCGAGTCATATGCTGCTCGTTTTTGCGGATCTTAGAAAGACAGGTTGTTATTCTAATTGACAGGAAGATGTAGGAGGATATGTACCTGATAGGACCTGGAAGGCCTTCGACACCACTACCGTTGAAAACAATCAACATCAATTGGTGAATCATAATAAATATGACATACTTTTGAACGCCTCATCTGCACCAGGTGCACCATTCTTATCTGGATGGAGCGCCAATGCCAACTACACGACAGCACAATCAGCATTTCCCCCAAAGAAGAGAATGAGATGAAACCTTACCTTCCTATAAGCCTTCTTGATATCCGCCTCTTCACACTCTTTCTTCAGCTCCAGAATCTCATAGTACTCCGTCAGTTTGCACGCCTTCACTCTTTTCACGACTGCGCTCTGCTCGGCGGTATACTCTCTCTTCTTGCCACCAAGCCCACCTGCTGTGCCGGCCCCAGAGCCCGTTGAATGAGCGTTTTCTTTCCCCTTTGCCCGATGTCTCGTTCCGCTGGCAGAAGGATGCTCTTCCGTTGCCGTACTCGAACTCTCGGGACCCCCTGCTGAACCAGTAGACGTAGAGGCATCTCTGGATTCAACATTTTTTATGTTCTCTGCTAAAGCTATAGCCTCTTTGGTTTCGAATAAGTTGATGCTCTTTTGACAGAATTTCAGTGCAGCAGCGTAATTAGCCGATTCATAGTGTCTCCGTGAGATAGATAGACATCGTAATGCTTCATCTTTGTTACTTTCCATGGATATAGATTAGATGAGATGAGTAAAGTACTCTCTGGAAGGGAAGGAAGGATAGACGAAAACTTGGAGAGTTGGAGTAAATTGGTGGGAAAGCTGACGTGCCTTTCCAAAGGAGTATAAGTGTCACACACAACAAGATAACACAGCAACAGTATGTGACACGTCACACATCATCGTACAGCTTTATTGATCTACCAAACTTATCCTACGAGTCTCCGACCTTCTTTATCCCAGGGATGACCCTCTCATTTCGCTTCCAGAAGTCCACTAGTATCTCTGCAAGTCTTCTCGGATTATCCTGGTTGAATAACATCAAACTACAATGAACAGAGACAGAAGAAAGAAAGAAACTTGCCTCGTGAAGCATGTGCCCCACATCAGGTACAACAACCAACTGAAATTTGCCTTGCATCTGTCCTATCATGAGCTCCTTATCAAGTCTTTCAGTCCCTGCCAGAACCAGAAGCCTCGCTGCTCGAACAGATAAGAAGGCGTTTGAGAGTCCTTGGAACCAGCCTTTTATAGTCGTCAGCGTTCAAGATCATCCAAAAGGGCAAACATGAAGTTACTGGGCCAGTAAGGCGCTGTTAAGCGCAAAGGGGTTACCCATTTATGTGGTTGTGGACCCTCGTTTCCAGATGCCATATTGCTGAGTGGAGTTAAACAACCAGGTACTGAAACCCGAGCGGAATCAGGATTTCGGATCGCATTAGTAGTTACGCTGTGGATTTCCTGTGAGATTGCATGGATGGGTATCAATAGCGATAGGTAAAAGCTTACTGCCACTCGATTGCACGTTCCATGCTTGGGAATCCATCTGGTCGGGAATCAAGTAATTTATGCATATGTGGAAGAGCATCCAGTGCAAACCCTATTGTGATGTAGGTGGGTAGATAGGATCACTGAGACGATAGGAGATAATCTAACCTTCAACAGCGTCAAAGACTGACACACCAGCGACGGCAAACTTGGCTGCCTGTAATCTAAGACTCGCGCGTGTAACAACCGAGCCGCCCATGCTATGACCTACCAACTGGATAATCACAGAATTGAGAAGAATCAGCATCGACGCTGTACCCGGCTATTCGCAATCACATACGATGAAGGTAGGCGCGTTCTCAGGCTCAGGAAATACAATGCCCAACAGTTCCACAAAATCATCGATCAAGACCTCGATGGAAAGATCATCACCTGGTCGTTCACAAGTCGTCCTACCTACCCTAGCACCAGTCAACTCACTTCTCCAATCCACCAGAGAAAGAGGAGAGAATCGAAACACATACCATGTGCCCTTGCATCCAGGCTCATAACGCCGCATTCTCCAGCACTTATGTCCTTGACTTCCTTTGCGAAACAAGCAAAACTGAGACCAGAGTATCCTGCGCCATGGTGGCATATCATCACAGTTCCACTACGACCGGCGTATTTAGGCGGTGTGTAATACACTCGGACATCTAAGCCTCGAGAAGGAAGCGAAACTTGATTTGCAGTCTCAAAGTAGCCTGATGCAGAGATGGGAGCAAAACGAGGATTAGGAGAAGCGATATCTACGCTCTTTGTTTTGGGAGCATACGGAGATCTAACACGAGTAAGAAGTCAATGGACGGCACAGATTAAAAAATATTGCTCAGCCGCTGAATGACCGCACCGGGTTGGAGGGGGACCCATTGATGTTGAACCTGGCATTGGACTAATTTCATCTGCGGCTTCAGCTTCCTCATTCTCATCTTCATCGTAAGATAAATGCATAGGGAGGTTGGCAATTCGAGCGCTCAGAGCTGAACGGTACAAGTCTGACATTGTCAAGACACAGAGATTACAGCTGGACACGTGATCTCATCCTCCTTGAAATCAACCTGCTTGGTTTCCTGTGATGAAGAGACTGACCGCAATCACTGGCCTCTTGTGCCCATTGATTTCTGGTATCCCATATAGATAAGCCTTTTGTTTAAAAACGCCAAACGCCACGCCTCAAATTGGATTGCTATGTACATCTGTCTGTCAAGAAAACCCCAGACGTTCTTATAAAAAGGCTCCTCAGCGCCCGGGCTCGTCTCCTGGTGTACGGTTGCGCACTGCATAGCATTTACGAATGCTACCAAGTACCACGGTCACGAGATGAATAACTACCTGAAACTACGCGCCCGTACTTAGCCTCGTTAACATCAAAGCTGCAACCCTGGAGAGACGGATATTTATCTGTTGGCATGTTCTCATCTTTAACCGACGCATCCATGCATTGCGGATCGCAATTTGCCTGCACTGGCTGACTGTTGATCTAATACTTAGAACCGCTATGTGCATTCATTACAGCAACGTCCCAATACACTCTTACTAAGTGTAGACATGGCAATCAGCCGTTCGGGCGCATCAAGGTACTGGGCGCCACAACTACACTATCTTGGAGGGGGCGCTTTCGCTTGATCACGTCCGCAACTGCTTCAGTATGTACATACAGTACTCCATTGTTCACCTCGGCTCGCTCGTCCAGTCAACTTAATAAACAAACTATCACCCTGCAATGCGCTCACCCTATTCATCACGGTGATCTACAATCTCACGGGCACCGTTTCTAGGTGTTGTGAATCGGTGCAATCTGAAGAGCGATGATGTCAGATACATGGCATTTTATCGTCTCCTTACGATATTTTGCCGCCTCAATTCCTATCGGCTAAGCTCAGGACCTACACGCGCCTATGTTTTGATATGTTGTTAGGCACTGTCAAAGAGCGTTTCTGCGGTCAGTGTCGGTCAAGTTCCGTGCGCGACAGCTTGAAGCGCAATAATCGGCTCATTCTGCCACAAATTTACATTCTTGCCATTTCAAACCGCGAAGACCGGTAATGACCAAACAGGTAGACTGTGGGCTGCAGTACGCTATCACATTAACATAATCTATGACCATCTGAATCACAATTTTGCAGCCTGGTATTACGCTACTGATTCATTCCGATTTGGTCGACTGAGGATGGATATTAATTATTACAGGTGATGCTCATCTTACTTGGAATCCAAAGCAACCAAGTTCTAAGCTTGGAGGCGATATCCTTTCCCAGGTTATCGGACCGAAACTTCCCACCTCTTGTTAGTCTATCTCGGGTCGCTCGAACATTCACGACGTTGATCAATGATAATACATCTGTACTACCAGATGACGTCTTTAGCAAAACAGCGGCGTTTCACCGAGATGGTTAGAAGCTTAGTCAGGTGCAGCTCAACTTTAAGCGACGGCGGCCTTTGTTTAGGGATAATGTGTAGGTATAGGAGCGATCAACTCCAAGGATGATTTGACACAGGAGGAGGAGAATGGGAGTGGATGCAGTGTGGGTTACTTGGAACCCTAGAAACGCTTGACTCGGATAGGTCCGTGGTGCTACTATTTGCCATGGCTAGGGAACATCGATGAACGATGTCACGGAATGTCCATAGTGAGGTCAAGTGAACTTTCCCATCCATGATTGATGATGCTCAATGGCGCTGAGATACGAGCGTCAATGGTTAGATATTCGGGCGACAGTATGAAATAGGATACGATTGGGTTAAGTGGCTTAGATTAGGTTATAGTTCAAGTTGCAGCTTCAGAGTCGACCTGAAAGTGCAAAGATGACCTGATGGAACGGTAAGAGTGGCTTATTTTTTAACATCATCAGTAGTCAGCTGAGTGCGAATTTATTTTGATTTGCAGGGTCGTCCCAGGTCCTTCGCTTCGGAAGGGAGTCAGAGTGGGAATGTGGTGTGATGAAGAGTGGCTGGCAAAATGAAAAACATTAAAAGGGGAAAACATTTCAAACACGTTGAGGTCGTGTGATTGATCTAACCCTTTTTTTTCTCAATTGTACCCACTCCGCCAATCGCTAGGGTAACATTGCCCATCCGGCACTGCAACCTTAGAAGCCTGCTGCATAAACAACAGGCGGATCGTAAGATCTATTGGTTTAGATCTCTTGTCACTGTCATCATCCTCAGATCACCTCAATGTGTCGGGTTGGCTGGTACTCAGAGTATATATATATATATATATACCCACTCTCTTGATCCTCAATATCTCTTGATATCCTCACCCCAGCCCATCTCTCTGGGCACTACCTCTAGTACTACCAGCTTTACTGGCCCCAGCTCGTAGTTGCAATCCACGACGATGAACACATACTCCCCATTCTTCGCCTCAGGCTTTCTATCAGGGTCCATCCGGGCTAGCACTTCATCTTCAACGTCCTCACTTGACCTCAGTGCTAGTCCGAACCCATTGAACAACCTACATTGCTCACAGTCAACTAATAATACTGTTGACGACACCTCTTACCTGCCTACATTTTTGACGTGGAACGATACGCAGTCGCTTAGGTCTTACATATCACTCCCAGAGTCACTGTCGATATCTGACCACAGACGTAATGATTCCACATGGATAATTACACCCTTGCTGTGAGTTTTATTATCAACCCTACTTTACCTCTGAATCACTAAACCTTAACGAATTTTTTTTCTTATCAAGCGAGGAACGTGCTGATTCCAGCTCAAGAAAAGTGACTCCGCGCCAGTCTCTCGAATCACTGCGTGTGCTTCCTCCACCCATTCCTGTACCCGTGGCCAATAGTACCCCATCCCCACCGATCTCAGGCCCCCAACCTTCTTCGCTCCGGAAATCACACCGACCATCTGATTCTGCCTTGTCGATCATTCCCAGAGCGTCTTCTTCCCCACAAGCGCCAGCGCGGCCACGGAGCATTTCTTTGACGTCCTTGGAAGAGTCGTCTTTCAACCGTGCTTCCTTACTCGCTGATACCCTCGCTAAACTCGAAGGTATCACCAAGAATTCTTTCTTCGACGCGGACTCGGATGATGATGATGACGACGACGACGACGATGACGAGGAGGAGGAATTCGAACCGGAGGATATCGTTCTTCCAGCTTCCCCTTCGGATCGCCACTTCCGATCATCCTTCTTTGCATTATCATCTGAATCTTTTCAACCGAGCAATGGCAAAGCAGATCTGAACTCCTGGCTCCAGTTGTCTGGCTTCGTTGATTTGACCAGCCACCAACATGATGAGGACCGATGGAACTGGAGAAGCTTCATCGAAGTCGGAGTGATGTGATTTAGTCTCAACCGTCGAGAATGGTTCTGGGCATATTGTCACACGGTACACCTCCCTTCGATCTTGTACGGTGGACACATTCGATGGATCACTTGGGATCAGCAACCCAGGCTCAGTCAAAACCCATGCTGTCATCCTGCACACTGGATACCTCGCTTCCTTTTGCTATCTAACCCCTCCCCCTCCTCTTCTGATTCTTTTTCGATTGTTAACCCCTGCTTCCAAACCACACTCTTTGCATAAAGAATCATCTTTCGACTTTGCTTGATTCCAATACCCATTTTACCAGCATTGCATCATATCCAATCCGGGGATTCCACCATTTTCTGTTCACCCATCACTCGTTTTTACTACTCTACCAACTGTGCTATCTATATTTTTTGCACCGGCATTTATACGAACCCACTCACTAGAAACTTCTTTTCGTTGCTACCTCTGTACACCATGTGTTGTTGTAATATTAGACCCACCTTGCCTTCAGTATCAATCAGAAAGTGTACTGCCATGCCTTTCTCACAACGAGCTTTGTGACTCTGTGATTCTGAACGGTTGACTTTTTCTTTGAATGCAACCATACGAGACATCGGAAGTGCTACAGCGTGATTTCATTGACATCGGCCATGTACCCCTTCGTAACCTCCTGAGCTCGGCTGCATATTCTAATGCGTCCATGGTTGATAGCCTCGGTTCTCAGTTATTAAGGCAAACCTCGGCCAGTGTACGCAGTTGTACGCAGTAACCCGAGGTTCAAGCTTCACTACTTTCTGCACAATATCCGACTTCAAGGACTTTGAAGTGTAGTAGAATGCAGCCTGCTACATCCATGAGGTCGCTTCTCACACTTGTCGGTCTGCAACAATTGTTGGGTATTGATCCACTGTTACTACAATTGGTAGCAAACGGTAGGAACACAATGTTCTCGCACCTCGTTCGGCGCTGGGATTTGAATGCATGCCACCAGTTTTTTTACGACTCCGCGTCACCATGAGCAATGATACACGCACCTTCAACGTGCTTTGAGGACTAACACAGCTCTTGAGCGTCATCTTGCATCAACCCCGATGGATGTCACCGTAAAAAAATCTGTACTGAAAACTTTACTATGCCGCCGTACTAAGAACTCAATGCATAGAAGGACACTATGATGTCGACGTGGCCAGACCGCAATTGATCATCATGAAGATTCGATGGAAGGAAAAGCGGAGGCAATAACTGAGTCATAAATATTATCTATGCAATATAGCCATCCAAGTTCGTCACTGTATTTCTGTGTTGTATAAAATCCAAGTGGTCCTCCGAAGAATCAACCTTGCCCTGCCAAGGGGTCTCGCAGCGCACCGAAAGTAGAGACCTGGGAAAACATACATGTAAAAGCGCTGCATGGTATCATCATCATTGATGAATCGATAAATTAGATGCTCTAAGTTGAGTGTAGGTAGTTCCGCTGGATGTCAAGAGTGCTAGTGAGTCCTGACAATGAATTAGTCTTCTAAGGAATCCGTGAAATCAACGTAGTAGATTGTATTCAAGTTGCTGTGACCATGAATCGACGGGGAGCTCGGATTGTTCGAGACACTATTGGTCTTAACAAGGATTTCCATCATGCAACTGAATGACCGCCCTTCTAAGTTCGTAACATGTTCTCCGAGTCCGAGATGCCCATGTCGCGTGATGGGATCGTTGACTTGCGAGCAACGACTCACAGCAGGACGGTCATGGTGTGAGTATCATCATACTGTCCAAGCACAACTCGTAGAAAATAAGCGTTGACAAAGCTATATTGCTTTGCTTAGAATGGCACTCAATGTTGTTGGGAATGAAGTACACCGGGGTGCCCCCGGCGACGGTAAAACGACAAGATTTAATTTGCAGTGGGAAAATACTCACCGCGATT